>QVOB01011623.1:0-81507 GCA_014839585.1 Pseudomyrmex concolor | reverse complement strand
TAATATAAGTATATACAATAATATACGAACCTGCCACGTAGATTGTTCTGTGCATCCATTGCTCTCTTGTTCTGACAATTCGCCCCTGGGTGGCATAGTTTCATCGGCACGCATATTAATACTTTTAACTTCTTCGTCAACACCTATTGCACCCTCGCTACTCGCCATAGATTGCTGGCTAGTCGCACTCACTGCCTTCTGAGATGAGTCACTTATAAATGTACTAGGAACTAATATTTGTAGTCCGTCGAATTCAAAGACGTTCATCGGTCCAGCATGAGCATCTTCATTTATGTTGAGCAGTTCCATTGATTGTTTTTGCATCAGAGATTTGGTGGAGTGAAAACTTTTGGGATCGGTGCTAGTTGTTGGATTGATCGATTCCGGTAGATTCAAGAGGCTTTGCGTTTTCGTATTTGTCGTCATGGAAAATGACTCGTGCATTAAGACGGATTGCTGCGAATGAATCGTGGGAAATGAACTAATGTGTTCAGTTATCACTGACTGATGATGGTACATGTAATTACTATTCGATTCCTGAACTTTCTCAACATTTTGACATACCGTAGTATGAGCTGATGCTTGCTGCTGATGATCAGTCTTGATTTTCTCTTCGACCACAGAACAGTCAATCGGATCCTTCGCCGCCTTATCTACAGCTTTATCTACAACATTATTATCTACAGTATTACTGTCCTCGTCATGACTTTCGCTATCACTGTCTTCCATCATTTGATGGAACGAATTTATGGACGTAGGTGAACAGGGTTTACTGAGATCCTTCCTGACTCTTAATACAGAAATACCGCTGATCGTGGACAACGGCGTATGCGACCTGACGCTACTTTCAGCATTCTCACCATATTTCACAAACGGCGTATGAGGACTGGGTATCTCCTCAATCTCCATGTCCGCTTCATCGAAGTTGTCTTCGTCAATTTTTTCCCGTTCGTCATCATCCGTTATATCGTCGTCCTCATCCTCGTCTTCATCTTCTTCGCGCACAATCGTTACGTCGTCAAAACCGGTAGGATGATGCCATGCGCTAAGATTTTCACACGACCCCAATTCCGATCTGGTGCTATAACGGCGTGTGGTCTTGCAACTCTTCTTTCCCGCGACAGGAGAAGCTGGTGCTGAAAAACTATGTTTATACTTATACAAATCATTCTTTTCTAGCGTTTTTGGCTGATCATCCACTCGATCATCTACTTTCGGACACTCTTCATTGTATGATAAATAACGACAAGTCTTTTCTAACGTTCTCAATTCGTCATCTACATAATCGTTTGGGCACCATGCATTGTTGTCCTCTTGTATATCAGGCAATATGTGATCTTTTTCGTGAGAACCCGGAATAGTGACAACAGTATCATGGATCACACTCTCTTCCCTATTTATTAAAGGTTTCTCCTTTGCACTTGTTAATCTCTCCTCCTGATTGTTCTGCGCATCATCGCTTTCTTTCTGAAGTGAGGCATTATTAAGCTCTGTCTCCATTATAGTTATCAAACTCTCCAATCTTTCTACAGGATTAAGTTCCGGTTGAGCAGAGTCTTTCAGTGCCTCTATTACCGGATCTCTTGATAACGCGATATTACTATTGACACTGCTGCTGCGACTTACAGGTCTGTCATTACTCACCATTTCCGATTCATGTTCACAAATTATGGAATCGACATCGGCTGTTTCGTCCTTCTTCTCTGACACATCGGCATACTCCTTCTCTAAAACCTGTTGTGTTTCCGATTGTTCAAAAATACGATTGTTCTGGTTGCTCTGATTATGTTGCATATCTCCAGGCAAAATTTCACTCTGCTCTTCATCTACTATATCTGGCAACACACTTTCCACTTTGTCCTCATCGGCATTATCCATAGAGCGAGTAATTGTGATCGATCTAGAAATAGCATTAAATTCACGCTGTACTGTATTTTCACCTGGTGGTGTAGAACTTGGTGTTTGCTGTCCTCTACGATCAATTTCTAGTGAATTGTTATCGTTCTCCTCCCGTCTAACAGACGTGTCCTCATTCTGCAGCACAGGTGATGCTGGTAGACTCACATCCGGTATGATTGGTCCAGGCTCGGGCTCATTCTCTGGCAAAATTTCAGGCAGGATCTGCTTAGGCTCAGGACTATTTACATGAACAGTTAGAGTGGTTCTGGCATTACTCTCCGCCGCCATGGTGACCACTGGTCGAATCCTAGTCTGGCCAGGAACAGCTGCAACTGGTGAGATCATTTGGACGGTGGGTATTTGCTGCTGTTGATACAAACCGTATGGATTATACAGCATCTGCATCATCTGATTAGCTTGTGGCGCCATCGCATACTGCGGTATCATCATGGTCCCATTATTCACAAACTGTTGATAGTTAAACGAGGTAAACTGTGGTGGCATCATGCCTACGGGCGGACATTCAAAGATAGGTCCTATCGGATACGGTGAGTGAGTAGAGATGTGCGCATTTTGTGTGACCTGGGGCGACACTTGGGGTGTTTGAAGAGAGGTAGAAGCCTGAGGCACGGCTTGCGATTGCAACGACGCCGATAGCCCCGTTGTCGCTGATGCCGATACATTTTGTGGTTGCAGCTGTTGTTGCTGTTGATGTGTCTGCAACGAAGAAGCGCTGGCTTTGATAAGTGCTTCTATAACCTGTTCCTTGGGATGTGTGTCCAGATGCTTTTGCAGACTGATGCCTTCGCGCAGGTAGAGAGTACACACGGGACAGGCCACGGCCCCGGTGGATGCCCCCCCGCCGCTGAGCTCCATTGTTACCTACGGCCGATCGGTCGATTTTTTAAATGCGTCGCGTAAACAAATTAACTGACACAGAAGAGCGTGCGGCGCGTCGAAGAGAGACAACACCACGGACGGATCTCTCGTATTCGGACATTCGTTTCTCGTCCGTAGTGAATGACTGCAAATCGCCGCTTTTTCGTATAATTTTTTTTCCTCTGTGTACGACTTGTGTCTATGTGTGTGTGTGTACGTGTCTCTGCCCGTTACGGTTGCGATCTTCTCTATGTAATGAAAAAAATCGGTATAATCGTCGCCGGGGCGGCCGTTTCGCGTCACATCTCGTCGCCCGTCGGGCACGACGCACTCACGCACGCACACAGCAAAGCTGCGCAACGTTGTGCCCCAAAAATATCGACGTCCATGACTGTCCCCGTAATGCCTTGACGGCCGTACGCAATGCTATGTGTGTTGTGCGATGTGCCAGAGCGGCGGCGGCCACACAACAGCGCGGCGGCGGCACTGGCTCGCCGCCACTAGACAAATCGATATCCTGTTAAATCGCCAGCCAGCCACCCCAGCCAGCTAGCCAGCTTGCCTGCCTGCCTGTCTAACTGCTCGCCTGCCTGACTCCCTGCCTGCTTGCCTGCCTGCCGTCCCTGTTTGTCTGCTTGCTTGCCTGCCTGCGCTTATTAAATTACACCTGCATGCACGCGGTACAGTCGACGCACGATGATTAATAACGTGAGTCGGTACGCGCGGCTGCGATCACTTCCAGGCACACACGACACTCGCGCACGCATACGGCTGCCCCCTTACCGCGACGATTATCGCGACGGCATGTTTTTCGACAGTACGGTCACGGCCCCAAAAACACAACAGAAAACAGCAACGGGCGACGATAAGTCCGCCTGGGAATGAGAGCAACAAGAGCCACCGAGGGACAACGAGCACGCATGTGGCGCCCTCCTGCTGGCACCGCCACCCCACAGCCCTCTATACATTCCAACGATTACAAAATACCTGTTTGACATTTGTACCGACATTATCCCACACACGGAGGCGCTTTCTAGATTGATCTCACGCATGTCAATGAACTGCGCCAACATTGCATGCGCAATGCCGCCAGCGCATAGCGATATTCACCGAGGGGTTGGTGCCACTAACCCTTGGAAATTGATAAGAGGGTTAGGAGGTTAGGGTTAGGTTAGGTTCGGTCGAAGATTAGGGGTTAGAAGTTTAGAACTAAAGGAAAGGTTTGTGTTGTTGACGATTTTTGTCATGTGAGTGTATCGCACGTTGTTAGTAATTTTTAAACAAATATATATATCTTCTTAATTTCAAGGAGGAAAAGATATTTAAGAGGAGAACTATGAGGAAGTAAATAAAAAATACAAAATTGCAATTAATTATCGTCAGGTTAGGTTAAGTAAGTTGATCATGTCGAAGGCGTGGCATGAGACAGCGTATTTGTTATGGTTTCTTTGTATAGAAGCGATTGCAGGAATCAGGGAGGACATTGAAAATGGAGATAAGCCTTTACGATGATATTATCAAGAGATGCTTATCATTTATTTTCGTACAAGATAACAATCTTTACACGCGGAAAAATAATTATTCTTTTTTTATAATTTGAAGTAAAAAAGATAATTAAGCTTTCTCTTGCACACAAAAAAAGAAAAGATATAAAAATTTATGATACAAAAAATATATGCGCAACTAAAATGAATAAACCTAAATGCACATGCACATTGCAAATTGTGTAACGTGATGAGAGAAATGTTTTACGAATCATGTGTTTTATCATAACTGTGGACACGGAATATGTAATTTTATAACCATGACAAAGTAAAACCATCACAAGCGCACACATACGCGCCTCTCTCTTTTTCTTCTCACTTCACCTATTCATTATTTACATTATATTATTCTCTACATTATCAAGTGTCAGTGAAAATCATCGCGGTGTAATTTCACAAGATCTTTCTTCAGATCAATAACAATACTTTTACATTATCATTTTTATAGTGGCGCAAGTTGGCGCATTTTTGTAATAAAACCACAGAAAGTTTTCTGTAATTTAACTTGAGGATGTTTACATTGTGTGATATAAGCGCTGCTGCATGCCAAATCGTATAACTTTTAAAGCAGCGTGTGACAACAATTAAATTTTACTGTGCTCGCTTGTTTATACAAACTTTTTTTGTTTCATAAAGCAGGAATAATGACAAGGTGTTATGATAAATTATCTTGGACAGGTAAGTAAGTTTTGTATCATAAGTGAGAATAATGTTGATTTATTTTGTTTAACCTTAAATATTAAATTGTGTAGAAGCAAGAGATTTGTTAAGAACTTGGAGAGAAGATTCTGAACGACGAAGTCAAGATGTAGTAAATATTTGGGAAAATACTTTAATGGGAAAGGTTGATCGTTTGGGCAGTGAAAGTATGTTCAATTAATTTTGCATATATATCCTAAAATTGTGATCACAAATAACATTATTTTATCTTTAGAATATTTGGTACTGGAACAAGTATGTGTAGCTGCATTGGATTGTTATCGCTTACCTATAGCTGAATATTGCATTAAGGCTTTAATACGTGCATTTCCTGGCAGTTTGCGTGTTCACAAATACCATGCCATGCATTTGGAGGCACTAGAAATGTAATTCTATGATGTGTTACATTTGCTGTTAAGTATATATAAATGTAGTAGTCTTATTTTAATACTTGAATATATATTTTAGGTATGATGAGGCAATAGAAGTATTGGATTCAATTATAAAAAGAGATGAGACTAATGCAGCACCAAGAAAACGTCGTGTAGCTATTTTGAAAGCCCAGGGTCGCAATCCAGAAGCAATCAAGGAGCTTACAGAATATCTGAAGAGGTCAGTAAGAAAGAAGTCTTTGACATGACAAATAGACAGTATTTCAATATGTTTTAATAAAGTGATATATACAGACATTACTTTTCTAAAATCTTGTATCCTTTATCTTAACAAATAATACATGACTTTATTACATTTATACAATGCAAATTCATATATTTAGATTTATGAGTGACCAAGAAGCATGGCATGAACTATGTGATCTGTATCTGCAAGAACAAGAATATTCCAAAGCAGCCTATTGCATGGAAGAACTTATACTGCATAATCCACACAGTCATTTAATTTACCAGAGATATGCGGAAATAAAATATTCTCAAGTAGGATATTTAAAATTTATGACCATTTTCTCATTATTTAGTTATACTAATTTAATTCAATAGTTGGCGAACAAATTGTTTAATTTTATATTATAGACATATTTTGCTTATAAGTATAAGTATAAATTTTATATATTTTTATAAGAAATATATTAAAACGCAAAGAAAAGATAAATTTATATAAGTTATGGTTTATATAGGGTGGATTTGACAACATGGAGTTAGCAAAAGCATACTTCTGCCAAGCTGTGAAATTAAATCCAAATAACATTAGAGCTCTATATGGTATATTATTGGTAAGTTTCAGTGAGGCATTAAAACATTACACATATGAATATGAAAAAATATCTAAAAATACTATTTATTTCCAGACAACAAATAATATTGCAACATCACCTAAATGCCTCGGGTCCAAGAAGAAAGAAGTAATGAAACTGAACGAATGGGCTAGTAAACAAATCGAGGAACAGTACAAAAATAAAGTCTCGGACTTGAAGTGTAAAAATATAGAAGCTTTATTAGGACAATTGCAACTTGATGCTTAGGAACCGTTAGCTATACACTGTTGGCAATTTATATAATTTATTTTTACTTGTGTAACACATATGTAAATGGTATATATTTAAAAACGATATATATTTAAAATTTTTTCCAAAGGATCGTAAACACAAAGAAACGTTGTTAATTCTGCGCATAATGTAAAACAGTAACAGAACATTGATATATGTGAACAGTATTATATTTTGTTCTATTTTCAATTATATAACGTAGATTATTTTGTCTTAAAGGGAATTCTGTAATGCTTGTTTGTGGATACTTTATGTGTAATTAATTGGTGTAAAAAAAAGTGTTAAACAGTTTTTCTGCGCTATATATATATATATATATATATAATATTACATTATATATATGTGTGTGTACACATATATATATATGTAATAATCTTTTGAATATGCGTACATTTTTCCATATATTTTGCTGGTGTATGTACAGGATGTCTCTAAAACAGATTCTCTTTTTTGTGAGAATAAAAAGAATAAAAATACTACAAATGTTTCTGTGATGTATTTTTGTCTCTTGATAAACGCGTTATTATAAAAGAAAAATTGTGCGTTTCACCATTAAAATATTAACTATCAGTCATATTTGCACAAGTGCAATAAAAGTCTTGTATTGATAGATAAAATATATGTATAAAAAATAGCGTTTATTTCCTCATCAACACTTTAAGTGTTGTATTACTGCATGTCAAGTTTTACACAAATCTGCATAAATACAGAAACTTTTTCATATTTCTCTTTTTCTAAACAATCATATTTCTTTACAAAACAAAATTGTTAATTCAATATATTTTTTCAATATATATAATATTAAATATAACGTTGACTGCCACGTCGAGTTACACCGACATATGGTGTTTTGCCTTTATAATCCTTTTTTTACAAATATTGAAAATTATTACTTGCTTAAATACTTTCTATCTAGAAAATAACAGTTACTCTTGAACGATTAACTATTGCAAGACAGAAATTTTGCATAGCAGTCAATGTGTTGAGAACATAAAATGAGAACATGAAAGAAACATGTATGTTTCCTTAATTTTTTCTATGTGAAAAGTTCTACAATCATCTTTCAGTGACTTCCTTGTTATTACGTTCCCACTCTTCTCGATTTTTTGCTCTCTCTGTGGCTTTTCTCATTCGTTTTTCTTTTCTTGTTTCCTCACGTAACGCAAAATATTTTTCACGGAAGTCGGTTAAATTCATGGTGACACTTTCATCTGTTATCTAAAACATTGCGAAGCGTATTATTCGCAATTCTCATATCTCTCAAAAGTGTACAAAAAAAAAGAATGTTATTTTTTATCACGAAGGATAAGTTTAATACCTCCGGTTCCTTAAGTTTTTTGTAAGTCAGCAATCTCCGACTAGTGTAGTTACTTAATATTTGCTCGGAATTAGCTACAAGCTCTAAGCAAGGATGCATTGGTAATTGATTTTCTGCATACTGATCTCTGCAATAAATAAATAAATTTCAATATATCTCTAGTAGTCACTTAACGATTGATTAGTTAATATATGTACGACTGCAATATACGTTTATATAAAAATAATAAAAGATATATGTGCGAACCTAAATAATGGATACCAACACACCAGTCTGCCATTAAGTCTCAGATGTGTCGCGGAAAAATATAATAAGTCTTTATATATCTGATTCAGACCGTAATCAATTTTCGAAGGAATGTGGGAAGTTACATGATGTTCTTCTATCACAGGGTTTATTTTCATCGTACCTATACGTTCCGTGGCTTCCCTTATACCGTAAGGTGC
The DNA here is from genome assembly GCA_014839585.1 of Pseudomyrmex concolor. Classification (NCBI taxonomy): domain Eukaryota; kingdom Metazoa; phylum Arthropoda; class Insecta; order Hymenoptera; family Formicidae; genus Pseudomyrmex; species Pseudomyrmex concolor. The sequence goes on along the minus strand of QVOB01011623.1, from coordinate 73,221 downwards.
TGGTACAAAAAGTTTTTTGTATTAAAACATTTTGTGCGATATACTTACGATCCGTTACAATAGCATCTATTCGTAAATCCGGTCGCCACAGCGGATACGAAAAGTCCGCCACCACAACATCGAGGTAATACGAACTCATTCCGTACTGACGCATATTTGCCGCGACACTTTCATCTTTTTCTCTTATCTTTATATATTTCATGTATTAAAATACATTAAAACAATATTTTACATAAGCAATAAATGTATAAAAAATACTTTGTGTATAAGAAAAAAATGTTATGTATTTAGATTTTCAGCGATACCTTTTGCGAGATTCGTGTAGGTCTTGTACGGCCATGTAGCATTAAGAAATCAATATCTGTTCCGAACGTGTATCCTCCAAATTGAGACGCGGCAACTAATAAGGAACCTGTACCGACAAACGGATCATAAACTAGATCTCCGTTTCTGATTTGCGCCTGATTCGCCATTATTAGTGATAGTTGAGAATCCATTGACGTATTTCCTATAAATTTTCTGGTTTTTAGTGACAATTTTTGAATTAACTCCCGCTGACCATCGGCAATCTATAATAAGACAATATCAACAGCAATTTATAATAAAACAATATCAACAGCATGTAAGTAACGATTTGATGTACACTTATATTACTCACCCATCTTCCAAAAAAGTGCTCATATGGTTCCTTAGGGATGTTATTAGGATTAAGACCATAATATTCTATATAATATAGAGTAATGTCTGGTTGTTTTAACTTTACTGGTCCTTCAAGGGGTAGATAATTGAAAGACTAAAAAACATTTTGTATAAAGATATTAGCGATATATGTATAAATATATATTATTTAAAAAATGTGTTAAATACTTAATAACTTTGAAAATTGTATACATATTTTTAATTTATATTACAAAATTATATAATTTTAAAAAGTCTTTACTAAGTCTCACTGAGACTTAATTTTTACAATAAATTATAAAATGTTCTACTGAAATATCAACTCACCTCAATTTTATCAACTTTCTCACATTGTGAGAAATGTTTACAAAATGTTTCTACTATAATTTTGAATGATCTTTTATTCCCAGCAAACGTTTCTGCATTTTTTATTGAATAAGCTTTCAAAGACTTATGTAAGTCTTCATTTTGCTTCCCTTGTGCCCATAACTCCAAACAGAAGCGTACGGAGATTGCTCTACTGGTGATTTGATGTACTGCTTTTTCATCAAGTAACTCTACAATCCAATAAGGCTAAAAAAAAAATTGAAAGTCTTTATTTTTATATATTTATAATTTATGTTATTCATTTATATATACTTCAATGTGTAACACATCAGTTTTTTTATATATTTAAAAAAGACTATATTATATATCTTTTTTTTCTTTTATACAGATTTAATAATTGCCATACTTCCTTACATGTTCCTTTGGTTTAGTTATTACACAGGGTTTAATATTAAACATATCAAATATAGATTCCATTTCCTGAAACATACATAATAAATTTGTACGTAGAAAATTTGTTTTATTTAAAAGCAATTTACACATAAGATCAATTGCAGTGTTTAAAAAAAAATGACATAATATATGAAGTTTTTTGAAAACAAAATAGTAAAAATATTTACATAATTTAAAAAGAAATTATATAAATAAATTGTTCTATATATTTCATACTTGTCATAAACATTTCATAAAAAACATACTTACAGCCAATCGAAAATCAACATGTTCGTGCGCAAACCAAAATAGATATCTTTTTAATTGGTTACTCATGGTTAGCATTGTACTCTGACGATTACAGAATTGTTATATTATCGTCGTAAACAGCTTTATTTAAGATAGTGTTAATATATTTAACAATAAATCTAATCATTACAGTATGTTAGTGCAACACAGAGTGTAACATGCAGTAGCATGTTTACGTAAACACAGAGAGAAGTCTGTGGGGGAGTAGTAACTACGGAGTGACATCTATTGTACTTTTAAAAGTAGAATTATAGGATTATAGCCAACCACATGCAACCACATGAGCACTCACTAACTATATAAACGCAAGCAGACTAATCACCGTTGGTTGAATGATTAATTTGACTAACGTGATTGGTCATGATCAATTTCTTGAAACCTGCAACCCTATGACTCGCATCTGCATCTTATGTAGATAGGGCTTTAAATATCACATGTGAGCGATCGGATTGGAGGTGGTTGACCTAGTAGTTATATCTTGCAGTTGTGAAACAAGAACAGAAAATTGAGAAGAGTATAAAATTTGCAAATTGTCATTTGTTGCAAATTTGTTAAATAGTGACTTAAAGTATATATACATACATTGAAGTAAATATATCCGTGGATGGTGTTCTCGAGTCATTTATCTTCTTTCAGAATACAAATTTTCTATTTCTGAAAGATGTTACGACTACTCGAAAGACAAATTTTTCGAAACATAAACAATAAGAGAAAACTAAATACGTGGTCACTTCTCGCCACTGCGTTTAATTCTACCGTTAATGAGGAAAATCACTTGGTGAACCTGTCAAAGAAAGAAACAGTAGGTGTATATATATATGCGTTTGTCATTATTAATTTATTATGAAAAGTAATCTATGTTCAAGAAATTTTGTTGATTGACAATATTGACATTTGATAATACATAATACATAATAATACATAATATATAATTTTTAATACTGTATTCTTGCATGTTATAAGTATTTCTGTTGTGTTAATTATATAATATTTTTTAAAGGGATTATTTAGTATTCCTGAATTAAAGAGTGAGAATGGCTTTGATATACTGAAAAGTCGTGCCCTAGCACAGGTAGATATTCTTATCGAGGAAGCTACAAATAAGAACAGGAAGAGAAAGATGGTAGAAATATTTGATGAATTATCGAATACACTATGCAAAGTAGCTGACATGGCAGAATTTATAAGAATTGCACATCCTGATCAAGAATATGTTCGAGCTGCTGAAGATGCTTGCATAACTGTCAGTGGTGTAGTTGAAAAGTAAGTTTTTTTTTTAAACTTGTATTACACATTTAATGGTAACACAATAGCTGTTTTCTATCTTTTGTATATTACCTGTACAATATGTAAACTTCTGATTCTAATCAGTAATAACATAGTCAATAGTATAATAATATGATGAGTTTTTAAATTTTTATAAAAAAAAATTTATTTTATATCAACATGTGTAATAATCGATGTAAATACGATATTTTGCAGATTAAATACACATCGCGAGCTATATAATTCATTAAAACAAGTAACAAATAATGGTGATATTCAAGTAACATCGGACATAGATGATCATGTGGCTAAGTTATTTTTATTTGATTTTGAGCAATGTGGTATACACTTGCTAGAGAAACAAAGGACAGAAGTGGTCAACTTAAATGATTATATCTTGCAAGTAAGTATATATATTTTTATTTTGTCACATAGTATTCATATTAAAAAAGGTATAACATAACATAACGCTATCGATATAAGTAAAATTTAAATGTGTTAAAATGCTACAATAAGAGAAAATAATATAATATGCAGTAAATATTCTTACTTAAACATTGTAAAGCTTTAAATGCATGTTCTCATAGAAATGTTAAATATATTTACTAAATATATTTTTCTTGGATTTATAGGTGGGTCAAAAATTCATGGCTGGTTCCGTTACTCCAAGAATGGTTAATGCCAATACATTGCCTGATGTTGTCAGACAGTAGTGAGTGCATTAATTTGATGAATTGTATATAGATTTTTTTTATTGAATTCGATTGTTTTATGCAAAACTTTTCGAAGGTATAAATTTTAGAAAGGCATCTCGTTGATATCGGATACATTTCGCAGTTTTGTGACGGAGAACGGACAGATATTAGTGCAAGGATTTTATACAGATTCTTCCAACACTGCTGTCCGCGAAGCTGCATATAAATTATTTTTGTGCCCAGACAACGAGCAGGAATATCTGTTAAATGAACTTTTGAGTTCTAGATATCAATTGGCAAAATCGTGCGGGTTTGCTTCGTACGCACACAGGTAAGTTCAAAATCTCATGAAATATACGCTCACATGTATTAAAAAACTGATCGTTGTAGAGCCGTGAAAGGAAGCACAGTTGAATCACCAATGATAGTAAAAGAGTTTCTTAATATACTAAATGATAGTTTGCAACCTAAAACAGCACAAGACTTTCAAGAAATGCAGAAAATGAAAAACATTGAGTCGTCTATAAAACAAGTTTGTATCTTTAAATATTACTGATGATAATAGTTTTTATATAATTATATAATTTGAAAAAAAGTATTATTTGTGCAATTGAATGCATGTTAAATGTATGTATACAAATTTAACGGATTTAAAAATGATTTTGTTTTATATTTTACAAACTATGAAACAGGAATTGATGCCATGGGATACTGCCTATTTCACAGCAAAAGCAAAGAGAACTTGGTTAAATACCTCTGTCAGTGAATTTGCTCCGTATTTTTCGCTGGGCGCTTGCATGGAGGGTATAAATATTCTCACGCAGTCTTTATATGGAGTTAGACTCGAATCCGTTCCAGTGTTATCTGGAGAAGTGTGGGCGACCAATATTCACAAGCTAGCTGTGATAGATGAAAAGGAAGGCACTTTGGGATATATTTACTGTGATTTCTATGAAAGAGCAGGAAAACCAAATCAAGATTGCCATTTTACGATTCAAGGTGGAAAACAATTATCAGATAGCACATATCAGGTATGTTAGAAAGCTAAAGTTTTGACTTTAATTATTGAAATTGTCATCCTATCAAAGTATCATTGCTATATGACTTTAGAATCCTATAGTTGTACTTATGCTATCGTTGCCACATCCACGTTGGTCAAATCCGTGTTTGCTAAGTCCATCATCGGTGGACAACCTGTTTCATGAAATGGGACACGCATTGCACTCTATGCTCGGTCGAACAAAATATCAGCATGTAACCGGTACTAGATGCAGCACAGACTTTGCGGAAGTACCGAGTGTGTTAATGGAATATTTTGCCAGTGATTCTAGGGTAATAAACCTATTTCCGAAGAAATGCACACATTTTTAGCCTCATGTCTGAAATAACTATATATATTTTCTGTGACTTAGCTAAATTTTTTTAATTTGTCAACGCAATCGTAGGTTGTATCAAAGTTTGCAAAACATTTTCAAACTCAAGAACCTATTCCGAAAAATTTATTGCACAAACTGTGCGCTTCGAAAAACATTTTCTACTCCTCCGAATTGCAAAATCAAGTATTCTACAGTATGCTGGATCAGGTGTATCATAGTGGGAGACTAACAAAATCTACAACTGAGATTTTAGCGGATGTGCAGAAAGAATATTATGGACTTCCATACGTAAAAAATACGGTAATGTCTTTTTATTAATTTTTCTGACATTTTCTGTATTTTAAAAATCAAGCAAGAGTTTTATAATATGTTTAAGAATTTTTCATGTAATGATATAAACTGAAATTCCATTTTCTTCGGTTGATTATATAGATCAGTAATTGATTTTGCTGTTATACATACAGGCGTGGCAACTAAGATTTTCCCATTTAGTCGGATACGGCGCAAAGTATTACTCTTACTTAATATCTCGTGCGATCGCTGCCTGGATTTGGCAAACTTATTTCTATGAAGATCCCTTTTGTCGATCGGCAGGTGAGCGTTATCGAAGAGAATGTTTAGCGCACGGGGGCGGAAAACCAGCGTCAAAGTTAGTATCAGATTTTTTAAATAAAGAAGCTAATGCCGCTACATTTGCAAAATCGTTAATTAACGAAGTTGATATGAAGAATTTGCATGTGCAAACAATAAAATGACGTAACTATGTAAGGTTTTCGTAATATAAAATGTTTTGAATGTTTTGTACAACTTTTTCAAAATAAAAATGTAAACAATTGTCTTAAAACGTACAAGACGTAATTAAAATTGAATGCCAGTGTAAAGTCCACGTAAGTTTTAATTAAAGAATGTTTTTAGTGCATTTATTTTTAATTTAAAAATCTTAACTTTTATTCCCACTTTATACACGTATATGTGCATACATACACAGAGAGAGAGAGAGAGAGGGAGAGAGGGGAGAGAGAGAGAGAAAGAGAGAGAGAGAGAGAGAGAGAGAGAAGATTTAGTTACTAATATCTTGCTGGAAAATAATACAGAAATAAGATATTCAAAATTTCTTCAACAGTTTTATGCATAAATAATCACAATCTCATACACTGCATGACAAATGCTTGTGACACAATATCGTCATAGTATTTGTTATCTTAATTGCTTGTATTTTTTTTTATTACAGAATCTTTTACATTTTTTTTATGTACAAGGTTTGATAAATTTATGAATTATTAAAAAAAAAGCTTTGTAGTGTCGTATATTGAACTGATTCAAACGCATCATACAGCAATTTATAATAATATGATAATAAGATATTAACTTATGTATTCTTTCACACTCTTGCCTTGAAGTTAATTTCTAAATCTGTACATGGCAACATAAAGCTAAAATCCACTCCATAATCACACCACTTCCTTTAAGTTGAAAAAGCAAATTTTGAATAACATCTCTTTTGATACGTACTCATTGTGCATACTGCGTTTATGTTACATGATTTTAACGATTTTTTTTTTTGAGAATTTGTATTAAACTTTCTTTGCATTTTAAAAATGTTATTTGTAAGTTTAGTTTGGATACCACGGGATTTAACAAGCCAGCATTGAATGTTTATTTACTTTTGCGTGATTATACTAGATTAATTCTCGCGCGTATATCTCAATAACAAACGTTCTGCTTATTGAAATCTTATATTATCTCCGATTGATTTAAGATAAAATAATTGTCTTTAATGAAGTCATGTTCTAATGTGATGTAAATTAGCCACTTTTATTTTAAATTTATTTTATTAAAATTGTCCTTAAAATTTAGCAAAAAATATATTTATTGATCATTTATTGTAATAAATTGTTCCTCACTTACAAATAAATAACGTATTATTACTGAGATATACTTAATACACGGATAGTTAGATTTTAGATTTTACCAAATATCTCTGTTTTCCTTTCAGAGGAGTCTATTATTTTTACTTCTTTTGATGTCACACCTATTAAAATTACAAATTGTACATACGTCGTGTAATTTGCAAATGCATTGTGTTTTTATATTTTGTTCATAAGTTTAGGGAAAACTCTTCAAAAAATTGTTTTTATATGTAAAGAAAAAAATAAAACAATGTTATAGCAGAAATAATTCAAATTTGAAAGATAAGTACCATTATCGTTCACAAATACGAAATGTCGATTTTTTATTTTTGTTATAAATACTGCACTGTTTATGTTCTTCAATTAACTAATTCATATTGCAATTTGTTTTGCACTTTTATATCTTTTCTATTTTTATGGTAGTGTCACAATATGTATACTACATCTGCATTTTTTATTACATGTTCTTAGCTTAAATATGCTGTGAAAAACTGCATTGCATAAAAAATTGTTACACTCTAGGACATTATATTAAGGATATTCCGCTTTATGGTCCTTTTTTCTTTTTTTTCTTTTGTTTTCCAAAATTCAGAAACAACACATCACTGATCAAAGAGCAATTGCAATTATTCAGTACCCTCCTTATACATATGTACATATATGTGTGTATGTGTGTATATACATATACACATATATATTAACTACGAAAATCAAAACGAGGAAGTTCACTGAGGCGTCTTTTTCTTTTCCCTTTTTGTACGAAATGACCACACACGTCATAAGCGGCATGCCGACAGTCAGTTTAGTTTACATAGTCTCTCATTTCAAATACAACCTGTTCACATTCACAATAGACAAACACTGATGGCGATAATTTCAATTTACTAAAGGAATCAGCGTCAATCCGGTAATTGAATGTACCTTTGGCATTCACTTTAGGTTACGCAACGTAATTGTACTGATTTGCATTGTCCTTATCTCGTTCCATGTAGTCTCTGTCTATAAGAGACTCGATCCGTTTCTTTAAATCTGCAGGCTGAAAGATAAAATGTTTATTGAATATAAACACGGAACACGACACGCTATATAGTAATAAGATTCTAATAATTAAATATGTACTCGTTACATTTCTTTTGATACACACACATTTTCTTATCTTAACATAAAATATAAGTGTCAAAAGTCAGAATATTCTTATCTCAATAGAGATATAAACATTGTGTTTATATTCAAATTCAGAAATTCAAATAGTCACAATGCTAAACCGAATATTACGCTGTTTTTACATTAAAAAACTAATTTAAAAAAAATCGTGTACACATACCTTCACAGGAAACTTTAGTTGATTGTACAATTCACTGATAAGAAGATTATGAGTTAGAGTTTTTCTCATTTTCATTATTCTGACTATAGCAGCATCTATCTGATATTGTCTGTCTTGATATACCCTCTCTTCTGTTGCTTTTTGCTCTTCATTCTGAAAAAAAAACACAAAAAACACTATTAATTTAAAAGTTTCAATCCAACTTACACAAAAACATTGCACACAAGACATGCGTGTCGCATAGAACAAAAAGATACAAAAATCGACTGTGTATCAAATACCGTTTCTTTCATTTGGATTTGATTGATTTTAATTCTGAACAATTTATTTGTAAATTCTCCGTTGAATACGAATCTGTCATTATCGGCAACATCTCGACCGCGCGGATTTTTTTGGAGAACACGAGCCTTTCCGCACGCTAGAGATTGAAGGGTTCTTCTCAGTTCGCCGTCCTCGATATTTGTCGCGGCCTTGATATCCTCCAACGACAGATTATCAGAATCGTTAAAGAGAATTAAAACCAAAGCTTGAAACAATGACACTTGCAGTTCTTTGTTACCCTGTTGTCACATGAAAGATTTTCGTATGTTATTAAGAATTGTATAGTTTCAAATAGTACATTCTACGTCTTCAAATAGTTTCAAATAGTTCATTCTGCGTCTTTATATTTAATACCTGATTGAACCACGCTTTCAACACACAATGACCTAAAGTTGGTTGCCATTGCAATTTTCTACCGCTATGTTTTCCCAAATAAAACTTATTGAACACGTCTTGATACTGCACCATCTCCATCGGTAGAGTTACTTCCATCACAGGATACGTAGGCCAATATCCCATAGTAAGTATAGATACAGTTAAATCTAAATTACTAGCCACTAGTTCGCTTTGCAAGTTTCCTGCATACTGAAAAAAATTTAAAATTTACTCTCTCTCTCTCTCTTTCTCTGTATAGAAAAAACCTCAATATTGTTAAATTTGTTTTTTACCTGTTTGAATGCGATGTTAATATCTTTGCTAAGTTCCATATCTTTGAACATTCCTTCCAGTTTACTAGTGAATCCGCCGCCGCATTCCTGTTTTAATTTTGACAACATTGATTTTTCGGCATCTACTGAAGCCGATTTCCCCACCAATAAACGTTTGGCCAAATCCTTCTTGTAAAAAGCTTCGAAAACATCCTTTCCGTGGATAAATCGAAACAACACCATAATTTTATCTAACAATCTTTCCAATTCCTCTTCCGTTGCTTCTTTATTTCCAGCGCGTAATTTACAATCGACGAATTTGGCTGAAATTGTTATTTTTCTTCATTTGTTTTTATACGCGAGCTTGAGAATCAATATTTTTAACTTAACATTATATACATCTAAGACAATATTTTAAATAATTATGTTACACAATATTTAGCATGTAATTAATATCATATCATACATATTACCTATCAATTCTGCTGGCTTATTTGCTCTTTGATTAATAAAAGCTTCAAAAGCTTCTTTTAAGCTATTGGCAAACTTTTCGTTTCTATGAAAACACGTGTTAACTATATTATCCATTTTATCCTTAAAATCTAGCAACTCCTGTACCATTGTTTTATCCTTTTCAGGATCTATCACTATTGTTTTGCCCTTTTTCTAGAAAAATATAAAATAGATCACAATCATATATATAATTTTGCCTCACGTGTCAAAAATTTATTTATATTATTGACAAAACAAAAAAATATACCTTAATATAACAATTGAAGTTTACACAAAGCTCTACAAGGCCATTCTTTATCCGACTGTATAAGTTGTAAAGTAATGATAAATCACCAATTCTATTTTCATCCAACAATCCGCTTAAGCCTTTTTGTAAAATACTAGTAATATGTTCAGACAACAATTGTTTTTCTACAGTGTGTATGAGTGACCACCTAAAGATGTTGAAAATTCATAAAATTAGTTTTGTAAAAATGTTTTTTGTTACATATTTATTTATTTATGTATTAAAAAATAAATTACTTGGTTGATGTATCCAGATAATGTAATAATCGTTCATTTTCTTCCTGTAAACGTTTATCCACATGAGCCAAATACTCAGGAACATCGTGTTCGCTCATCAGTCGTTGACCCTCAGCAGCATACAATCTTTCTGTAGCTATTAGGAACCTAAACAAAAAAAAGATATATTATAAATAAAAAGATATATTAAATAAATAAACTGTAAAAAGATATAAATATATTAAATATGTAATAAAAAAAATATATTATAGATGCCTTAAGAATAGTTTCAAACTTAGATATACTTTGTTTCAAAGGCGTCTTGATAGATTTGTAGATCTGACAACATTCTCAATAATGACTTAAGAAGAGTTCGATCTACAGTGTCGCCCTGCCGTTCCTTCTCTATGAGCATAAGAAGACCTTCAACTGTACGTGTTTGTACCAAATTATTTAGCACAATATGTAATCGGAAGAGATGCAGCCCCATATCCCTAGAAAAAGTTAAAATATAAAGAATTGATTGAGATTTTTTTAAATAATACTTTAATTACACTATACACTACCATATCGACGAGATGCTTGGATTCTGCAAAACATACGTCCTGTCAAGATAAAGAAATATACTTCTAATCATTATCATTTGTCTGCAATGTGACAGCCAGCACTCATTCATTTTCTTCAGAAATATATGTCTGTCCATGGATTCTGCTAAAAACTGCTCTATATTGGCTTTTACATGAGATTCTGTTAGAATAGTCAAGTTTGTATAAAGTGTAGAGGCCATTTTATGGTTACACATGTTCTCAACTGCCTGATAGAGCTCCTCTAGAGAATAGCGGATACTTTTGCTGGTTTGTATAGCAATTACAGCCTCCTGCAATTTTTCCCATGTTTGTTCCTGATAATTTTCTGGCAATTTGGGTTTATCTGTGAACAATGTTGTTAAATTGGAAAACAAAGTAACAAAACAAAAGTTTTTACATAAACACAAGAGATTATGTTTACAAGTTATTTAAAAAATATAAAAGCCCCAACATACAGTACATATACATATATTTTTACACTTGATTTAGTTTATATTTTCTACTTAAAAATATCTCATATAACTTCTCAAAAAAACAAATATACAATCCATTTATTTTTATAAAAATGAAACTATTATATTCTATTTAGATAGTATAGTAAATAAGATGTACACATGAATGTGAGAAAAACAAAATGTCAAGTCAAACTGATCCATTTATAGATTTCAATACATTGTAACATCTCAGCAACAATGTATATCCTATAAATAGATACATATCACACATCAACATATTTTTTGATATGAATTACACCGAACAATAAACGATCAAAAGCTTGACACGACACAAATAAGGAGAAGAATCTCACTCCAATTACAACTAATTGAAGAATGTCTCTCTGGAATTATTCGCACACATTAGGTTATGTTTCATTTTATTGTCTTATTATGCTAAATGAAGCAAAAACATTTCTCAATTGTAAATATCCATAAAATTAATTGTGTTGAACGGGATTGGCAATCACGATCCCGAAACGAGACGCAGAACAAACCGAAATAATGACTTGAACGCTATTTTTACAAAAGACAAGCAGGTGACTTCGAGGTTAGATCAAATCGGTACATTTGCACCGCTTACTTTTGAAGTTCTTGATAACGAGCTTTTTAGCAGAGCCGGGTTTTGCATTTGCCAGATTCGACGAGAGCTTATTGACGCCGTTTGGATTGCCAACTGTCAACGCCGAGAAGTTTGCTCGCTTTTGAGTGTCGGTCGCGGCGGCAGCCGTGTCCGTCATGATGATATTGCTCCCGTTCACGTCGGCCTCGTTGGTTCCCAGTTCCACAACCGAGTCTAGCTTGATGCGCTTGACAGCGCTCTTGTAATCAGCGGCGACAGCGGCGGCGGCAGCAGCAACAGCGGTGGTGGCGGTGGTAGTGGTGGCGGCAGCAGCAGCAGCAGCGGCGGCGGCAGCAGCAGCAACAGCAGCAGCAGCAGCCGTGCTCTTCAGCTGCCCTGTAGGTAAGATCTGTGTATCACCGGAACTAGACATTAGACATAAGCGAGCATAACCCTCGGGCGTCGGCTTCTTTTGATGCAACGCGAAAAAACACGCGATTTGTTTGGACACTTAAATGTAACTCGATCGCGCACAACAAGATTTTCGATCACGCACTTCTTATCAATACGCGAGTTGTGTATGTATAGCACAGCCGAAGAAAAATATATTTTTATCACACGATGCCCGCTCAGGACGGAACAACTTGCACAGCTGTAATCAAATTATTGACGAGACCACCGCGAAACCGTCGTCGCTTTCGAATGATCGAATTCTAAGTAAATAAATAGTTCGCCCGACTCGCTTTGAATTTTTCGATTATCCAAGTCCCTAGGTTGTTGTATAGAAAGTTTCGTGTACCGTGTACTGGAAGAATTTCTGAACATAACTGGAAGATTTCTTGCGCGGAACGCGTAAGAGTTTTCTGAACACATGAGAGAATAAAACCGCATTTGCATGTGTCAAAAGCGAAAGATGTATGTACAATCTGACACACACTGAGATCAGATTGAAATGTTGATCAATTCAAGACAAGTGTACCAAACATGAGAGCATGAGAGAAGTTTTCTTTATTCTGATTGGTTAAATTCAAATCAAAAGATAAACTCTAAAAAAAATTATTACAAGACATTAGAAAAATATATAGCAGAACCGGTGTGTCAAAAAATCTAATTCTAATTTAAAAAATACAACAAAACTTGAAACCTTTCTGATTTGACAACTTTCCTCTTTTTTCATTTTTATTTTAACGTTTTCATTAATATTCACTCAAATCTATATATATGTATATGTATCAATATATTCTAAACACTAGTAAAATTTTATCTTTCCAATCACTACTTCCAGATATGTTACCTATAAAGTGTGGATTTGATCTTGGGGACAGCATAGGAGGGGGAACAGGTTATGTCATTAAATGAAGAAAAACTGCTTTTTTCGTTTTGACAAATATTGAGAATTACTCTGATAATTTAATACAGTTTATTTTTGATACACGTTACACAAATAAAACTAAATGATTATCTCACACACAAGATAACATCAATTCAAGTTAGCTGTTGTTTTTCATCATTAAAAACTACTCAGGTTAGTCGAAATTTTTACGTGATAAAGTTTATTATTTTATATAATTTTATATAAGAATATATGTATTTGATAAATAAAATCTGTATTATATTATCTTTAGAAGTGTTTTTATATATGTTTTGTGTATCATTGTATGAGTGAATCATGTAACACTATTATTTTTTGAAAATCTATTTTTACACAGAGTTAAAAATAAATTTTAAGTAAACTTTACTAAGTAGTAAGTAATACTAACAAAACTTTTAACTTTGAGAGATTAAAGTTTTGTTATTTATTTAATTTTACAGTTTGTTTTATACAGATATTTAACTATATTAAAATATATTTTATTGCATTATTTTTTATTGTAAAAAAATTGCCTATAAATATTACTTTTAATATATGTATATATTATACATATTGTAAATGTCTATTAATTTTATTTTTTTAAAACATTAACAAACAAAAAGATAAATATAATAGAGTTAAGTAACTAATTATAGTTTTATTATCATAGAAAATGTCTTTCCCAAGTAAAGAAGTTCGTCAGAATTGTTGGAGTCACAGAGACAAATATTGGCAATGTTTAGATGAAGGCAAGTCTCAAGAAGAATGTAAAGAATTTCGAAAACAATATGAAAAATTCTGTCCATCTCAATGGGTGAGTACTGTTACAGGATGATGTTTTGAATGATATTCCAAGAAAAGCAAAAACATGTGTTTAACATTGATGTTAATAAGTAAAATTTTGTTTTTTATTGTCTAACACGTTTTATATACTACTGTTATGCAGGTGAAACATTTTGATCGTAAGCGAGATTACTTGAAGTTCAAAGAGCAAATAGAGAAGGGGGGGTATGTTGAAGAAGAGCCAAAGAAAACATGAGACACTAATATCTCGATTACATCATATATTAATAGCAATTCATAATTGAATAATTTATATTTATCTATTAAACATAATTTAATTTTATACATTTATTTACACAAACAAGTTTCTTGTTTTGATTTTACATTGTTGTCTCTTCACATCTGTTAGATCATAATAAACAAAATGCTTAAAAATAACAAGACAATATTTTTTTCCTTTAAAAAAAAAAAAAAAAAAAAAGTATTAACGACAAAAATCGGAATTGATTCTAAATAGCTTTGTGATAGTATTGAGTATCCCGTTATTCTTAAGGCGGTACTGGATACAAAATATGCATAGCATAAGATTTCAACCAAGCATCTAGCATAAAAGTCGCTACACTGATAACATTGATTTACAGACAGAACAAAACTATGCTAAATATGTGACACAAGCTTTTACCCCAACACACGTGACCAAATCGAACATGGTTAGAGAAACAAGAACAATTGTAAGAAGAGGAGGTTATGCCGGGCATTTCGAGTTTGTTTTTTAATGTAACTTTTAAATCGTATACTCTAACAAATATAAAGAACATCAAAAATTTGTAACGATCATTGTACGATCGATTGACAATACCAGACAACTCCAGTACTGCTTTAATTAGTAGTTAAAGAAAAGCTTTAAAACTGTTCATTTTCTCATATTGTTTTTTATTCCTATAAGAATGTGTAAATTTAAAATACAATAAGCCAACAATTACTTTGATTTGCTTCTGTACTTAAACTAATAATTTCTTTAAAATAAAAATGTTTAAAACAACTTTACACAGCTTTTTGCGAATTTTTTAAATTACAATTTAATATGATTTTGTATCTTTAATTTTTTTTCTTAATACTGCTTGCAAGAGTGAATATAATTATTCTCCATTAATTTTAGGCATTGTCTTGATGGCGGAATGCAAAGTTCCAAAGGATCCGAGTTAGCGAAGCAATTTGATAAGAAAAGTCAAGAAGTTCTTGATTTACAAGTGACAACCAAAGATTTGCATAAATAGAAATATATTCCTCAACATTGCTCACAATATATAACATGTATTATATATTCTGATTGCACAAGATAAGAGCCTCATGGAAAAAACTAATTGTTAATTATTATTATTTTTGTTTTGATAATAGACACTTTTTTAGAAATATGGATTCCTTTAATAAATTGCTCGAGAAATTACAAACTTGTCACAACGACGTACTGTTAGTTGTTCAAGTTGGTATTCTAATATATGATATTGATATTGCTAATTGTACTTTTTAATAATTTATCTTCTCTTTCCAGAGATTAATAAGCACCCTGTGCTTTAATCCTGACGATGACGAAAGTGTGAAAAAATTGCATGAGATTCTGGCATACATTTTGGAGATGATCAGTAGCAATTCCGAATTAGGAAACGAACGTGTTCAGTTAGTGTGTCAAGCATTCTACGCTTTGCTCTCAACACAGTTTGATCCGCAATTTGTCACAGATGTAGTAATTTCTTTCCAAAACTTGGACTCAAATACTTCAGGCGTATATTTTTTAAATAATTGGTACACTGTTGCCGATCCTGAACTGTTCAAGCTACTGAACGCGAATGAATGTTTGAAAGTAAAACAAAAAGATACAAACTTCACAATGACTGACACTCTGTTTGAAATTACGTTTGACGTAATATATAGAAATTGTATAAAGTACACACGATACTCTTACTACGCGTATAAGGTATTATATGTATGGGTGGAAAAGTTGAAAAAGACACCCGATATACTCTTTTGGAGCAGAAAGAATTGTATCGTAGAACGAAAGTTAGAGTCCATCATATTCTCCAATTGGTCTAACGCGCTCAATGATATCTGTAAACAAAACGCGCAAATTTTCAAAATATACCTTGAGATAATGTTACAGAAGTATGACAATATGGAATTAGAATCGGTGAAATCAGCTATTATTAATGAGTGTCTTCTTAACATATCGTGGCGAAACAAAATAAAGTACATCATTTTGACAGAACTTGTTCAAGTGTTGAGCTGTTCGAAAATAATAACGGAACCATTTTTACTTTGCCTTTGCTCCACTTTAACGAGGAATTCTTTGCACAGTTGTGGCACAAAACTTTATGTGGCAATTGTAAAGCATCACAGCCACAAGATATGGACCAAGTTATTCGGAGGAGCCATAAGAGTAGTTGTAGAACTTTGGGAGTCAGAAGCCCAGTAAGTTTTATATATATATACATATATATACACAGTAATTTTTTAATACTATAAACCTGCTTTCTTGAAAACTTTTCTTTCTCTAAAAATAGAAAACAATGTTAAAAAGTTATCATGTACTTTGTAAGAAAGTTATTTTGTAGTATTATATAAATATAAAGACAATTCTTTATATTTTTATATTGTTACTTATAATCGTGGTCGTATTACTACATTTTCTGGAATATAATATATTTTATGCGATTCTAACCCACACTTTCTATACAAAATTAAAAATTTTGTTTTACAGTAAGAATCATAACGCTCTCCAATCGTTGGTCGTGTTGTGGCTCGAACCTACCATCAAAAAGAACAAACAGATTTTGTTGTTTTTGTGGGATATATGCAAAAATACACAAGGATACTTTTTTCGTTCACATGTACTAAGAATGGCCGCAAAATATTACATAAATATACCGTATGATATGCACAAAATTGAGTGCTATACAAAAGACAAAGATGAAATCATACGATTAAACGCTTTTGTTGTACTATGTTATCGTGTCGTCGATCTGTTTTATATCAACGCAGCGGATCCATTGATTTTAATAAAGCAATTTTTATGGTTTAATGCTAATACTGCATCTAATTTTGTGAGAACAGAAATGATCAAATATTTTGAAATATGCTGTTCAAAAATCTTTAAATTGAGTAATCTTGAAAGCAATTATACAGAATCTATTTGCGAGTTCACGGACTGGTTGCACGAATACTTTCTAGATTGTTTTGAAATTGGGTCGTGCTATCAACGCAAGATCCTCGCTTTGAACTTGTATCGTACTTTGCTTTCCTTCACGCATAAAAATGCACAGCAGAACTTGAAAATTACTGATAGTTGGAAATTTACCGATAAAAAAATTTTATTCGTATTGTTAAGACTTGTATTAGACTCTGCATTCGATATCAGACAACTAGCTACTACTCTTATTCTGCAATATTTTGAAAAAGATGTTCTATTGCCTACGGAAAAGGGCGTAAGTATTTGCCATATTTTATATGGCTTATATTTTAACTTTGCTTTAAGAAATCATAAAATTTATTAAGAAACAATATAAAAATTATCTATAAAATTATAAAATAAATATTTAACTTATTGTTTTATAAGTATGTACAAAATTTTCTTTCTTTTTTAATAAATTATATTTCTAAATTATAACTATAGATACTCTACACTTGCGGGCAGAAGCATTATAATTCTTTTAAGTTCTATGAAATTGAAAGCGGAGCAGCCCTCATGAAAATAATGGCACATTGGCTGCCCTTGAATGAGCCTGAAAACGTAAATGTAATAGATGTAGTATTCTCGGACGATGCACGTAAGATGCGATCTTGTTATCAGAGTTACTCACATCTTTTATTAGATGAAACTACAAATCAATTAGCGGAAATGAAAAGCGATATCTTAAAGGCTATTGTCCAAGAAAAACCGTTTTATGGTCCGTTATCTGCTTTACTGGCTATTGCTTTTCGAGCTGGTCCGGAGAGTTGGATTGTAACATCGGAGTTTACGGAAAAAGTGCTAAATCTTTCGAGAGACGCCGTTGATTTTTTTTTATCCGCATTATCTACAAAAACATCGAATACAGGTATTAATATATATTTATAAATAATATTAAATGCGTAGAGAAAGAGAGAGAATACTCTGTGCAGCAAATACAAAATTAATCAGTAAAAATGATTTATTAACGATTTATTTTATTAAAAACTAGTAGCGTCATTATAATTGAGAAAAATGGTTATTGATTAATAACAAGATCAATCACACACACACACACAAGACAAAATAAATCTTTTATAATAATGTTACTGTCATAACAAAAAATTATTTATGTGTGTCTATTAAGAATTAAATATGATTTGTTTTATTGTTTAGCTTATTCGTCTTCGTTTGCGGAGATGGGATTAGCAATCGATGAGAAGATCAAATCTAGTGAAGTGAATGATTCTGATTACAATGAATTGCTATTATCACCGGCTCACCAAGTGCTTCTTTCGTGTATCTGGATGTCTTTAAAGGTACGGAATATATGCGTGTACTAATATATTATTAACAGTATTACATACATTTTAATGCAACTATTAAATACTATATAACTTTTATATTACATAGGTACTATGTAAAATTGTTAGCGAAATCGGGATGGCAATGCTGTCAGACACACAAGTAAAATGTTCTATAGATATCATCGCCATGGTACTTTTAAAGTGCCGGCATAAAGGTGTAATGGAATGTGCTGGAGTAGCAATTGCGGATTTATCAAAGTAACGATTCTAAGTCTTTTATCTTTATAAGTTAATGTAACAAAAGTAATTTTATCGGGATATACGTATTTAAAACAAGATGAAAAAAAGGAATTTACAATAATACACAATAATAACTTAAATTGGTGCTTTTATTCGCTTCCTATCATAAGTAACGAATTATTCATTAATATTCAATAATAATTTTGTTAAATACAATTATTGTAGATGTTTATACAACAGAAAAGAATATTGTAAGTTATCGGAAGTATACTTGACGCATTTGCTAGAGGAGGATGCGGGACAATCGTTGCACTTAACGCGACGCGGTGCCGGATTGTCGATCATGTTTCATAAATTAGTCATCAGTGACAATCGCAGCAACCGACCTATGGTCCATCTTGCGATACAGATGTTATTGCGCTCACTGGAAAATTTCTCAATGGACGCCGTTAGAAATGTTGAAGACGGACAAGATTCACCGTGGGCGAAACGTCTGCATTTTTTACGCACATTGATAGTTGACAAGGGTATTCACGCGCATCTGGTTCCCTATATGGAGAACATTTGTCTAACGTGTTTCAAGTATATGGAGTCCGACGTTTGGACTGTAAGGTATGTTATTGTTGATTTAACTTTTATATAAGCAATGATATTTTGTTCGTATGGATATTTGTTTTGCGATGTTTCTTCTCATCGGGTACATAGTGACTCGCTGACTTTTCAGAAATGCAAGTTTGCAATTGTACGGTGCATTGGTGCCAAGACTGGTGGGCCAGCATTCTGGGAGAGACGATGAAACGTTGGATTTCGGCACCGGTTACTCCTTGAATCATTTTGTTACTCATTATCCGATATTGACGAATTGCATGTGGACGCAATTGCGAGACGTTTCGAAACTACAAGGAACTTCGAACGCAACGTTACGTGCTTACTCGAGCGTCGTGCCTATACTTATACTGTTGTCTGAACTTTCGGTGGGTGGTAGCGATTTGATCGATTATCCCACAGAAATATTTACAACGAAAATCAAGCCACTATTATTTATTTTTCTCGGTAATCCAATGATGTGCGTTAGACAATTGGCCGCTAAAGCTTACGCGGCTCTTACGCCTTTCAGAAATATTATACCGGAGATGAACATGCTCAAAATCGAGATTCTTTCAAACTCTAATACTAATTTCTTACACGGATTCTTATTAACTCGAAGATACTTGAGAGAAAAATATTGCGAATTGATTGATTTACACTCCGATGATTGCATTAAATTCGATCCAATTGAACTATTGGACTCACACAATTCCGATAATTATAATAAAAACATAAAAGACAAACTTAAATTCACTTTCTGTGAGAAGAGTTTGTCTAAAGACAGTCGGTATGCGCACGTAATAAAAGTTTGGAATGAGATACGTAACGATCAAAGAAGTGTACCACCATGTTATATGTTAGAAATCTTATTTCTTCAAGAAACAGGATCTATATCAAGTCATTATGAATCAATGTATCATCTGTACATGCCGTTAATCAAAGTTGTAACACCGTCACAAAAAATACAACCAGGATTTTTTCAATTTATTGGATACTGGGCACGAATGTACGCATATTGCGTGAAGCAAAAATCTAGATTCGAAGATGTGACATACTTTGGGGACAACGATTTCTCAGAAGTAGTACACTATTTTTTACATTCGAGTTGCATCGAGGAGAGTGTTGAGTTCCTAAAAACTTTATCTTATTGTCCTAATATACTCGGTCTTATTCTCAATTACTTGGCATCGATAAAGACTAATTTTCATCAATTACTTTTCAACGAAATAATAACGTTCACATTGAACACTATAAGACGTGCTAGTTTAAAGTCTATTAAGTTTGAATTTGATAAGATAATAGTAAAGTTCAACGAGAGTAACGTGATTGCGAGTTCATACACGATTCGTGCAAAGAATTCTCTAATCTTAGCATTTTCTAAATGCGAAATATTGATAAGTGAAGTATTGTCAAATGTTTTTTGTATATGTACGGATGCAAAGCAATCCACAAGGTGGATCGCAACGGAATATCTCGAACTAGCTTTGCAACGTTTCGCCCAGTTGAACAGTGGCAACAAGTTAATGATTATGCGATGTTGTTTAATTATGTTGAAAGATGAAGTAGACGAGATACGCGATGTTGTGTCTACGTTGTTGCAAAAGTACATCGGCAACAGCGATCAATTGCAACACGTCGAGATAGTGTATCAGCAACTTTTGTCAGACACTGTTCGCCTTCAATTCGACATCGCGACCGTCGATGATATCGTGAACTTCACAAGGTATTTTACACACGCCATCAGAGACGTCGACTCTAACTCGATTATCGAAAACCCGTTCATTCACGATGACAGTACGCTTCTTAGGGAAGAATCAAAATTCTTGAACATGTGTTTTCTTTATAATCCATCCAGTTACGATCATAGAATTTACAAAAATAATCTGGATCCTGTGCACGCGATACAAATGAGATATTTCAGAATACTTCAAGAAAAAGCTGGGTTTAACTATGACGATTTGCAAGGGATTTTGTCGCTAAAAGAGATGAACTATCTGTCGCGAAAACGAGACATGTTACAATAGAAGTAGCATGATTCTCATTCATTCATTTGCGTTAAAATTTTAACGTACAAATTGATACAGTTCTATATATTAAGTTTTGTACAGATACCTAATAAATGTGTTTATTACTGTGTAAAAATAAAATTTTTCTTTACAGTGTATTATTAATGGCTTCTAAACTGCAAAGAAATTCGAAAAATCATGTGTTGCTTGTTTCTTTGGTTTAAATTTTAAATACACGATTATACAAGATTATATGTGTATTCTACCATAAGACAGCCTATAAATGCGCTGTATTTTATACGTAGTTTGTATATAACTAATACATATAAGTTGTATATCATTGAGAGAATATAAAAAATAAAAAAAATATAATTTTTCACAAAATTCGTAAAACATATTTAATTAATTTTGCGTAATTACATGTGTACACACCACTTACAGCAGCCAAATATGCAATATACACATTTACAGGAATGTGCATAAACACAGGCTTTATCGGTATTTACATTATATTCTATGAATCCTTTCTCTCACCTCTGTGATAAATTTTCATCGCTGTGCCGCTATATACATTTTTTATGTAGATACTTTTAATTTCAATTTCTTCAAAAATTTTAGAGATTTTTTAAAAACGCATTGTGACGGCTTTTACATTTTGCTACATTAATGATATTATGATACTTCGAACGATGATTATACAAATATATTACAATTACATGCAGACAACACTTATTTCATAAAATTCTCATTTCTTGTGTTTCTCTTACAATCAAAGAATTTTATGTCTAGGAAAACCTTTTGCGTATACAAAACACCCACATAAACACTCACACATTCTCATATAGTCTATTCAATCTTTTTAGTGTAGTGCAATATCGTTTTCTGTTGTTATAGTGATACGCTCGAACGGTTTTCCTTTCACATTCTTGAAAGGAGATTATTATGCACAGATATAATTAAAATCTTAGTTTTAAAAATAATTATGTTGATTCTAATGTGAAAATAAATAAAATGCTGTGCATATGATTACGCGATTGATATTCTATAAAATGTTCGCACAAAAATGTATATCGATAAATCTAAGTTTGGGAAAAATAGATTCTGTGATAGAAGCACAACGTTCAGATTTCGTACATAGAAATCACGCAATTTTCAAGGTATGATAATGCGTACCCTCGCATATTAGAAATCAATAATTTATCTAATTATAAATTCTTTCTAATGCAACAGTGCGTCTTTTGTGTTGCTGTACACTAAAACACTTGACGATCTGACCAGATCTATCACCTTTGATATGTCCACTACGTAAATGTAGCTTTTATCTACCTGTATACGTATGTATTATTTTGAATAATATGCTATATTATATGCTAGAAGAAACGCGATATAAAAACGCGTTTGGAAAGTACAATTTTGCTTGTGTGAATTTTAATTAAATAGTCATTCATGACTGATCGATGCAAGGCATGCAGAAAATTACACATGCATATGCAACACATTTATCTATGTAATATTTTCATACTTGCGCACATGTATATTCTCATATTGACGCGCGCGTTAACATTTATCAATATACAATTTGAATAATATACTAACTATCGTACTTTCCATCAATTCACGAACAAATGCAGTAAGAAGCGTGACTCTGTTTATACTTATTATTATATATGTTTAGAGTTTCTATCTACTTTTATCATTAAATTTACAATTACATACAGTATATGTATAGTTTAATCTACTGTTAATCATTAATTAATATATGTTTTTATCGTAAAAAATATGTCTAGTAGTAAGAATGGTGACGGATTTTTACTCGTTTTATATGCAGCAACAATGGAGAAAAAATAGCAATGTAAAAATTCGTCAAAATATTAGAAATAATGTTTTTAAATTTAAAAAGTCAAATGATATTTAACTATTTTTATAAAATCTATATTCTTTTATCATTAATATATTGTAATGTTGTATACGTAGTATAATTACTTTTACATTTTCTATTTGTTCTACAATGTTTACACTGTGCTCAATCGACTTGTCTATGTAAATTAACAAATAAATTTGCAATAGAAATAAGCTCAGATTTTGTGTAAAAAATAATACGAGGGAACACATTATCGTTTCATCAAACATTGTGTGTATATATGAATCTCTTTCCAGTTGGAAAATGATCTTCTATCACTATCATATCCCTTATATACACGTAGGCATTAGGTAGTAATAGTACAAATGTCACATATTTTATAATAAAATGACAATTGTGATTACCAGCACTATAATTTGCGTTATAAAAACAGTATATTTTTTTCTGCCTGAGATACAATATCTCTTTGCAATAACATCTCATATTAATATATTTACTTATAATATTTTAATAAATTACAATGGTAGTAAATGTATGAGTTTTTTTGCTTGGTATTTTATAATATTAAAGGTCACAACACATGTTACCAAATACAAAACTGTATTTTTGTCGTCTATTGCTTAATATAGCGAAAGATTGTCGATATTGAGATGCTATTATACATAATAAACTTTCAAGAAACGAAAAAGAACGTGCAAATTGCATACCAAATTTGTGATAATACTTGTATTAAATTTAAAATTACTTTTTTAAATTGTGTATAGAAATTGACAAAAAAAAACACATTAAGCATAAAAATTGTTGTTTTTGTATATTGTTGCTACGAGCAGCTTTGAAATATTTAAAAAGACTGCGAATAAGTTTCATCATAAAGAAAATTGAATAAAGAAACACAAAAAACAATGGACCATAGAGAAATTATGTATTAAGATCTAAGAAGAGATACAGATAATATAAAGTATACAAAGTATGATCACTTTCATTGCACGTTTAAAATCCTCACATTATCAACATAAACAGTAACCAAAAAATATGACAAAACTTTATATAAATACAGTAAACTCTACACTATACTGGAATACTTACTTCAATAAAAAATGATGTGAGAAAAACGGTTCGACATATCACTCGCTGCAAAAGCAAGATCTAATAGATCAAAATCTTGAATTGAATCGTTTTCACGAGTCAAGATATGAAACTCGATTCTAAGCAGAAGAGTGGAAACTATTCCAGCATTGAATAAAGTTTACTGTCTAAACATTGAAATATTTTTCCATAATTTAAGAAAAGATTTTCTTAGGTTTGTTTAAATATTTTGTTGTATAATTTATTATATTTTATGTATAATTTTTCTGTGAACATACTTCTACAATACTTGTATGATAATTCATTTTATTTCATATGCTCACCAATGAGATTAATGAGATCAATTTTTAACATTTTCCTAAGTCTTACGCATACACAAGTTCAAACATTCATGAAAAATAGTGTTTTAAATAATATAAACGTAAAAAATAAATCTTCGACAAATCATAATTTGCAAGAACAAGAAATATTTCCAAATATAAATTGCACTTGCTATTATGTGAAATTCGCGAGATTTACTTTTCGCAAACTTCGCACGATTCTATGAATATCAAATCATGATTCGTAATCTCCGACTCTAATTTGTGAATTTTTTGTGAATTATTTCACTTGAGTACACATTTCTTGCAAAATGAACTCTTCCAACGAGCTCTACATTTTACAATACATCTCTCTACGGAATTTTATACATAATAAATTATACTATTATAATTATTTGTTTTACATAAATAGACGTGGAAAACTAGCCTTGGAAAAGACTAATTTAGAGTACATACACATTCAAAACACATTAGGTGATTATATATGCCAACACAAATATTTTAGTCTTTGCTTTACTTAAAATTATTATATAAATGATCAAATTTAGATCTCCAGGAGTGTGTTTCAGTAAACAGTAAAATAAAAAGAAAAGAAAAAGCATGTACCTGTCATATGTCGTTATCGATTATCGCTATGTCTGTTATTTTTTTCCCGTTTTGTACTCGAAGTTGTACTCATTTGTTATTTAGCAACTTGTCCAGGTCCAGTAGAGGTTTTACCTTTTTGTGATGATTCTGCTGTGTCACTTGGCTGATCAACATCCATCTGAAAGGTTCATCAAATTATTAATATAAATTTTGAAAAATATATTTAAGTTTTTCAAAAAACTTTGTTTTTACTATAAAAAATCAGGTTATTTATATATAAATCAAAGATTTTTGAATATTTTTCTAGATATATTTTGTAAATGTACAAGAAAAAACGCATAAAGTATTTTATGTTCATTATATCAAGATTATGTAACATCTCCTACTTTCTCGTCCTTTTCATCATCGATCAATATGGGACCGTTTTCAGCTTCGTATTCCTTTAGAACAGCGTCCAAGTTGTATCTCCGTCGATAATTGACGAAGAACGATCGTAAGTGGGCCTCAGTTTTGGTACCAATAACTTCAGCAATCGCAGCAAAATCCTTTCCGTATTTTCTAATGCCCTGAACAGCCAACAACAGCTCGTCGTTTGTCCAACGAGCGTTTATACGACTCGATACTTCCGGCGGTCGTAAATGATCAATACCATCACTTGTTTTTCTCTTTAACGCACTTACTTGTTGTTTGTTACTTTGTATCTGTAGTTTAAAGTAGTGTATATTAGTATAGGCATAAGTGTGTATTAGTCTTAACATAATTTACATAATTTTTAGAAGATAAATAAACATGTATACATAATAATTAAACATGTATACATTAAATAAAGAAAAAAGAGAAAGTGAAAAAAAAAGATTTAAATATTCGCATTTCTGATATTTAAATCTTATCCTACTTTAAAATATTTCTTTGCATTTTTCTTAATTAGCAGTTTTAAGGGCGATCACGCTTGCTTTTATAAACCCTTATTAGTATACAATATTAAAAGTACAGAGAATAAAAATATAGGATGTATCCACACGACATGTGTATTGCAAGTTTTTAGACTATATTCATTAACATACTTGACGTTTTAGGCTAACGATTTCAGTCTCAAGCGCTGCCAAGCTGTTGTTGGCCTGGTTAGGTTGACCAGCTAAGGCCGCCAAATCATCGTGATTCACAACCAAACCTCGGGGTGGCTTTCTCTTATTCGTACGACCCGGCATAGAAGTTAAGGGTCTCGCTACACCGGTACGCCTAAACCATCAGAAAACGTAGAATAATTTGTAAGAACATGGAAGAGGGAGCTAATCTACGCTGCTGTTTCAATTTCACTAAAATCAACTAAGTGTGTGTCACAATAGGGATGTTTGTTTGAAACGAAATAAGCTTTTGAGGATATTCATAAGTTGTTTTTAGTCATTTTAACATATGTGTAAAAATTAGCTATTTTATGAAACAAGTAATTTCAACTGGATTTTTCAAGATTTCTTATTTCTATATTTCTCGTATGAATATCCTCTCTCTTTCTCTCTCTCAGACACCTAAAAAGTTGTATAGAATATAAGATTCTCTCCGTTACTTGGCATTTATTTCGTGTTACATTCACTGACCTCCAATGTAGATAGCAGCTATGACACGCATGTCCTTTAGGCGTCGCACGAACACTATGGCATGCAACGCCACAGTTGCTACATGAGCCCTACAACACATAACACCCTTTTAAGACAAAAATTTGGATAACCCCCACCCACTCCCACTTTATAGTTTATTTGTTTTATGATCTTTAAATGCTGAGAGAAAAATAAAAAAAAAAAAAAATGTATTTAAGTGATTTGTGTCCCATTCTCTTTAACACTAGGTGCAGTCTCGTATGTTTCGTAGTTGGTTCGACTGTGATTGCGACGGTAAAGGGTCAAACCAACTTCGTGAACTACATGAGTATAGTTTCACATTTCGAAATTCTCTGCTTTATTTCCTCAGTAAGGTTTCAGCCTATCAATTTCGATGTCGCGAGAAATTTTGATGAGATCGAGAAAAGAATTTTACTTATTATATATATGTCAGAATATAAAATATTAATCCGCGTGATATATACATTGAAGACAACAAAACACAGTAGTAAAGCATACTACACTATGTAGGCGAGTGGGTAAGGTTTAGGCTGAGTACCTGAACCTGAGGGGCGTTTTCCGAGTCGGACGGGGCCTTAGCGTCAGTGCCGTGGCTTCCTGGCACAGCTTGGTTCTTTCCACGACGTATTCCGCGGTGGACCGTCCATTTCTGGAACGTTCCACATTTACGTTCATACATCGAGACATAAGGTCCAACTAAATTATTACTTATTTTTTACGTGCAAAACACTTAGATAGATCAAACAGTTTCGTATTAACAGTTACGTAAAGAAGTATCGTAAAAATTTTGAATTCCATCTGTAGTGAATTTTTATGCCCTAATATATGAAAATGTCTACACAATAACTTCTCGACTTCTTCGCTACCTTATTATACAAAAAATCTGTTTTTCCTATTTTCATTATGTACAATGTACTATCGTGTGGATACATTTTTGTAACGTTTATACACACAGCAGAATTTTACATAATTTTAGATTACCAATTTGTGCCATGATAGCAATAAATTAGTCGCAATGTTAATCAAGCACAGCAGCCAGAGTAATAAGCTGATGATGATAGTATGAGCATACAAAGAAATATATATTCATAAAATAAAAGAGAGCAAGGAGACTTAAAATAGAAAAGACTAATATAGAAAAAAGAAACTAGGAGCATAGCCTTTTGCTATACTGTTCACATGTAAATTTAGACTAATCTCTTCTTTGTTTTTAAATTTTCCTCTTTAGATAATTAAATCTAAATAATATTTTGTGTAAAGAAATAAGAAAGTACAAAGTGAAAATGATATTTTTTTATATAAACAAAGCACATGCATCTTAATGTTGCTAATTATATGCAGAGAGTTCTTACTTTTTCCTCAGACTCGCTATCTGTATTGGAACCAAGCTCACTCCCGTTTTCACTCCCATTCTCGCCTTCTTTGCCAGTTAATTTACGAGCTTGTCTGTCCATCAATGATGTCCTAGTTCGTGTTTTCTTCCAGCTATAGTAGTATTTCACAAGGCTGGCAATGGATTTGTCAGGGAGCTACAAAACATAAATTATTATAAATAAATTGTTTGTCTCAATTTATCACTTTCTTTTCATTAAAATAATCATTAAAAAATAATAACTGAAGAAAAGTGAAATAACAAAATTTCTTTTACATATTTGTGTAGACATTATAGAATATACATTACAACATACCATTTGTCGAATTCGATGAAAACTCTTGCCATGAAATTGGAATGCTTGTTCGAATAACACCTTGTCTTCAACTGTCCACTCATCAGGAAATGGTGTAAAATTTGCCAAATCCAAGACTGCACGTTCCAAATTATGTTTGTGCCAAAATAACATTCCCAAAGCTTGTTCTCCATTGTAGCCATATTTCTCTTTAGCCAATATAATATATTCATCCACTAAAAAAGACAAAAAGAATCATAAGAATCATAGCATAATGCAAATATACTTTTGTGTGTATATAAATGATTTACACATAAATTTTATGCTTACATTTTTGATCAGGTATTTCTGTGGTAGGTGACCAAACCAACAATGCCTTATCAATACATTGTTCTGCTCGACGTTCTGAAATAGATGAATCATCATGACATAAAAGAGATTTCAAATTACTTATGTTTTTCCATTTCTTTTTGAAGAATACATAATTTGAGATTTCTACGTACCATTAACAGGAATAAATTCTGGAACAACAACTTGATAATCTCTTCCAACTCTGATTTTTTCAGCTGGAACTTGAAAAATATTATATGTTTAATACTTAATATCTAATTTATTACATGCTATTATATTATACTATGATGATAAAAATATATATTATATTCATCTAACAATTTTGTATGTACATTTAATAAATTAAAAATTATTAACACAGCTTTTTTTCTATAACTAAATCTCGAGGCAATATTAATAAAAAAATCATCTTATAAACAAATATATATTATTTACTACATAAAGTTTTTCACAAGCATTTTTATATGAAGACAAGAGAGTATTTGTCAGCAATTTTGTAAACAAAAGTTGTGATTGCGAAAAATGTTTCGAATGACGAAAAGTGGAGCGCGCTGTTTGAAGATCATCTCAAATTTTATCCTTTGATTGAGAGAGGAAAAATTATCTTGACTGACTCGAAGAGCCTCGAGTAATTTGCCAAATGTTCTCCACGCGAATTAAACATCGCGGTGATCAATAGATACATAAGTCAACAACGACAGCGAGATGAGTATCTGTGTTACCTCCGTCTTCTTCGCTGGAGGATTCCGTCTGTGCATTAGGGCTGGGACCTCGCGATCTACGGCCGTTTCGAACATTTTCGGAATTCCTCTCTGCGAGAACCATCGCGGTGTCTCCGTATTTCCCAACCAAAGAGTCGCGCTGCAAGTTATCGGTCGCGTATCTTGATTGAATGCGGGCGGTGGAAAATCCCTCGGAGCGGACGTACTAGTGCACGGCGAGATCACCTACAGCTCCCCCCGAAAACGCATGATACGCGAACCCCAAAGGAAGCGCCTCGTTTGCGCTTCGTGCGACTGTAGCGAAAGTAAAATGGCGTCACGCCGCGCGTCGTCTCATTGGCTGGCGGATCGCGCTAGACCAGGCCAATTCTCTTGCGTAACATACGCCACGGGCCACAGGCTTGTGAGCGATTTTGAACAAAAAAACCAAAGACTCGGAAAAAAGATTGTAATCAAGCGTTTTATCCCGTCTTTTTTTCTTTTTTGACACAAATTTCTTTTTTTCGCCCGCAATCGAAATTGCAACAACACAATTTGCAAGTAAAAATACCGTAAAAGAGAACACTGCGGAGTACAAAATTATTTTCACATAAGCTGATTATCGAATGTTATTGTTCCAGATACGTCAAGTAGATAACAACAACCGATGCTAATTTTTCGCCGTCAGAATTCAGATATACATAATAAAATTACAATAAATACGAACAATAAGCTTCGCTCTTTGCTGTTCTTTGCTTTTCTAATAACACATCGGTGAACACGTGCAGAAAATCACGTTCGATGATGCGAGCTCTCAATGTATGTATATAAAAATACATATCAATTACCAAGTAATTTAAATTTCTTATGGTGCAATTGTGCCAAAATAAAGAGAAGAACAAAAATTAACACACGTGTACACAGAAGAAAAAATCAGCGGATTGTCAAATTGTAACTCTGATGTCTGATTGGTCCGTTTCATTCATGACGTCAGAAGATAACTACAGTCGCGCGGTCTCTACCTGTGAGTCTCTCGACGCAGCGTTCGATTTTGTTAATGTATTTTCGTACACCGAACAGATGCGACTCGTCTGACACGTGCAATTCAATCAGTTTGTTGCTCACGAGAAGACAACAGGTCTATCGTAGTAACTTATGCTCCTTTTAATCCGCGCGATCGCAATATAATGATTATAACCTTAATCGTGACGCTTTCACATTGAGTAATCGTTGTTCCACCACGGTGGAGCCACCGTTGCGGTTGTCACACACTCCTCCATCATCCGTACCGTCGTACTACATAAGCAGTCTCTCATGGACGGCCGGACTGTATTGTGTGAGAGAGGTTTTCGCCACTTATTTAACGTAAATATCACATTTATCGAGAATTTAGTGTTGATTTCGCCGCATGCTTCATCGCAATTATTGCGAGCGCGCTTGGCTGCGCGATTCGCCGCCTGTTGTCACTTCGTCATTCGTTTCCTCTGCACACGTTCGCCCCTGTGATAACCAAAAAAATCCATCCTGTGAACAAGCAGTAAGCTCTTTCTCGTGATAAATCCACGTCTTTATCGCGGAAGTCTTGATGTTTACTGATTTAACGTCCGGTGACCGTCCAGTGAAAATATTACGCATGGCTAGACGTTTCTTCGATTTCTCGAACCCTGCCATTTGCGATAAATTTTTGTTCATTAGCCAATTGTGTTATATACTTGTATATTTTAATAAATAATTTTTTCCTGCATACAATTGTCTTTATAACGCTCGGATACTTATTGTTTACGGTGATATGAATTTTCCATTTACCTACTTAGCTGGTACCTTATGTCACTTTAACAATTCCACACGCTTATTAAATACCACAGTTATGTCATTATGTTCTTATTTTACATGCTGATAGCAAAACAAATTTGTCTTTGTTATTCATGCTTTTGTAAAAAGATATAGTCAATATGTGAAATATTTCCACAAGATTATATAAATAACAAACATGAGTACACAGCACATATATATGTGTAGTACTTAGAGATAAGATATTCTTAAAATTGGATTTGATTTTTTTTGTCACAAATTTCATTCATGTTATACTTTCATGATTTTTTATGTTTTTGATTTATAAACATGTATAATTTTATATATAGATTTATTTATTCATATACTATTACTATTAAATAGTAATATACTGCGCATTTTAGTTACTTTCATTATACAATTTTTTTGTTCTTAGAAAATATATAAAAACATTTTTTATTTTATAAATATATAGAAATCCAAATCACATAAACATTTATATCTACTTTTATTCTTATTGCAGATGGTTATATAAACAGATAAATTATAGATTTAAGTTCAATCTCAATTGTTCCTTAAAGGAGAGAGACTCAAGCACAATCTGCAAAAAAAATGAGGGTTGTTTCACTAATCAGTGGTGGCAAAGACTCCTCCTTTAATATGATGCAGTGTATAGCAGCAGGTCATGAGATTGTGGCTTTAGCTAATCTATATCCAGTTGAGAAAGGTATTAAAATCAAGTTGCATAAAATTATTGTAGTGCAAGACTATTTATACTTGTATCTGAATATATATTATACATTACAGATATTATAAAATCTTTTTATATATTAATATAAACATAATTTGTAATTTATGCAGATGTAACATAGATATAATGGGTGTAATGTTTCCAGATGATCTGGATTCATTCATGTTCCAAACGGTAGGACATCAAGGCATCAAGTACATAGCTCAGGCTATGGGCTTACCTATATATCGTTTTCCAACATTTGGTAAGGCTAATATGCAAGAGAAATGTTATTATCCTACAGAAAATGATGAAGTTGAGGATCTCTTTAAACTTTTGAGTACAGTGAAGGTAAACTGATTTTTACACGTATATATCTATGTAATAGAGAATATCTATTTTTTTTTTTTTTTTTTTTTTTTTTTTTTTTTTAGGAAAGTGAAAACATAGAGGCTGTGTCAAGTGGTGCTATTTTCAGTGATTATCAACGAATTCGTGTGGAAAATGTGTAATTATCATTTACCTCTTCTCATCAAATCTGCAATATAAATTTTATTTGTCTGTTGGCGCCGTTAGTACTTTCAAATATTTGTTCTTCAGATGCAATCGTTTAGGTCTTGTTTCGTTATCATATTTGTGGAGACGGGACCAGGAGGAGCTATTAAATGAAATGATACAGAGTTCTGTTAATGCAATTTTGATCAAAGTTGCAGCGTTGGGTCTCGAAACCAAGCATTTGGGTAAATCTATATCCGAAATGCAACCTCACCTCGTTAAGATAGTAAGTCGTGTTTGTAGAACAGTGCAGAAAAAAACAGACTGCATCATTCGAGGTATTTAGTATTGCATAATGGAGATAACTACAAGAGAAATTTATTTACAGAAAGAAAAATATGGCGTGAACATATGTGGAGAAGGAGGAGAATACGAAACTTTTACGTTAGATTGCCCATTGTTTGCCAAAAGTATTGTAATGTAAGTTATAAATACACATGTTTGTAAATATTTTTTCTGTTCAATCTGAACAACTGTCGTTTATTTTATCTTGATTTATGACTTAGCGATGATTTCGAGAGTGTTATAAATTCAAGAGACGATGTAGCGCCAGTGGGATATCTTAGATTTACGAAGATCCATTTACAAGAGAAGGATGTAAGTGCTCTCGAGCACCACCGTAAATAATGAGTTGAAATACTGTAAATTTATTATTTACTTCTGTTTTTAGAATGGAGAATTGGAGAAATTAAGTTTGTCTGAAAGATTAAAGACCGTTTTGGTGAAGTCACCGCAAGATTACATCGCGGAAATCATCGGCCCGGAGCTACACGACGGTTGCAATCTGTCAGAAGATGAAAACGATGAGCATGCGTGCGAAAACAGTGATTTAAAGGTTTCGAACTCGGGTCAATTTCATCCTCCGAGTCCAATGGAAATTCTCTATGAAGAGGAAGATTATCCGGATGTGCCGATTGTTAATAGAAATCAAACAGGATGGTTTTGGTTCGGCGGTATTGTAGGAAAACATCCGGACGTCACACCCGCCGTAGAAGAGGCTCTAGAAAAACTAAGCAGTAAAATTCACATCTTAGACACATGTTTTTTCGCTTAGTAATTATTCAAATATTAGCAATTATTAATAAAATTTCAATAGTTCATTTAGTGTAACGCGCGAAAACCCTACGTAAATAACTTTTGTGTATAATGCTGATGAAATTGCAGCTTTGATTCAAAACGAAAATCTGGTCACATCCGACATCGTTGCGGTGACGTTGTACATAAAGGACATGTCAAATTACAAGGCCATAAATGAAGCGTATGTTTCTTGGTTGGGTAAGAAGAGTCCGCCGGTTCGTGTGTGCGTACAATGTCCTTTAAACGTACATATCGCGCTTGACGCGACAGCGTATAAAGAAAATCAGGAGTTTGGCGACAAGTGGATCTGCAAACGACATACGATACACGTTCAAAGTATAAGCCATTGGGCTCCTGCCAATATTGGCCCTTACTCACAAGCTGTTCGTGTAAGTGCAACAACATGACTAAAATATTCTTGGTATAGGTGTAAAAATTACATAAGTATTTTTGCCTTAATAATTTTGTAAAAAAAAGTTGACTCTAAAACGATGGGTTTTCCTTGTGTAATTTTTCCGTGCCGTTTATATGTATTTTTACAAGTTTAATTAATATAGAGAATAACTTTTTATAATAAAAATTATTCTTTTGTACAGGTAGGTGATGTTATATCAGTAGCTGGACAAATACCTTTGGTGCCTGGCAATATGAATCTTCTCGACATGAATATTAAACGACAGTGTCGTTTGACTTTGCGACACATAGATCGCATCGTTAAAGCTGTGGACGCGAAACTCCGAGATATAGTACAAGGTATTTGCTTCCTAACACATTCTAACTACATAGCGGATGCGAGGAAAGAATGGGAAAGGAGGACGAGGAACGCCATTGTAGATTATGTCGTTGTACCGAACTTGCCTCGTAATGCTCAAGTGGAATGGTGTGTTTGGGCTCATAAGGATAACGATCGATTTGAATGTGAGTGAAAGGCAAAATGTATTTGATGTGTTTCAAATTGAAATGAAATGTTATGTAGCGAAATCTATTTTTTGCACACTTTACATTGCAGCTTATAATAAATTAATTGCTAGTTTATATGGGCGCAAAAATCGCTAATTACGTAATTGTTACGTATATTCTGTTGCAGACGAAGAAACGGGAAAATGCGTGGCTAATTTTAGGATAGCTATCAGACGTAGGTGGAATTACGAAAATAATGTTTCGGCGATTGTGTGTTACATGTCTACCAGTAAGTTTTCCTTTCAAGTTTTTTGTTAGTTTTTTTTTACTAAACATGATTGTATCTATCTAGAATGCTTTTCCTACGTAAAAAATGTTATTTGAACAGGCTCGTCCAATTCAACCGGTAATTTGACAACGGAGACGAGCCTGCCGTCCACAGAGTTGAGCGCGAACGAACTATCAGAGGCTTTCGAGTATCTGTTGTGCAAACTCAGGAAAGGTTCACAGAGCACGTATCCCACATGCAATCTGCGGATATTTTACAAAGTCGGCAGTTTTCCGGGCCCGAATTTCCTTCACAACGTCCTCGCAAAATTTTCCGCGCAAAATTTAGTGATCACTATTATACCGGCTACTCATTTACACAATTTCAGTACTTTGTTGTCTATATATGGTATTAGACACGAGTAAATATTCAAATTGATTTTTTTACACTGTCAATTACTCGTCAGGATTGGAGCGTGCATTTAGGATCAAAACGAGTTGCCGTTGTATAAAAAAAAAAAAAAAAAAACAAAAACAAAACAAAAAAAAACAAAAAACAAAGTGGCACGTAAGTAAAAGAGCGATTTTGAAACAAAAAATACATTTAAAGATTCCGCTTTATTCTAGTACAATAATTCGTGCATGAAAAACAATTGCAATTCCATTGATCCAATGGTATCGAGAATCGAAAACTGTAAATGTATGTGTCTTTCATTTCAAAACCGCAGTTTTGCTTGTGCGTTCTTTTTCCAAAAATTATCGCTTCAATTTTTCGACAATTACAAATCGAACATGGCTTGAAGAACAAAAATAGAATGACGTTACGACACCAAAGTATGCACCCGTTACGTTTTCCTTACGTGCGAAAATAATTCTTGATGCTAATTTTGCTTTACCAATCAGTGAATATATACTCGAATACTTTCTCTGGGTTTCCGAAGTGAAAAAAAAAAAAAAAAAAACACGGTTGTTGACTCAATGTTGATTGAAGATGTAGTTGCATCGTGCTGTTTCGTTTAGCTGCATTTTCGTGTATCTTCTCGCGAGATTGTTTCTCTTCTTTCACATCTCGAAGATAAACTTGTTTCTTTTGAGAAGCGTAAAAAATCAATAATAAAAAATGCAGCTGAAAGTAAACAGACTCTCTATTACCTTGTATATCGAGGATTACTAGTCAATGACGGGTTAAGTGCAATTCTGAACTGCGAACCCGTTTTGTTTAGCGCATAAGTGCTCTTTAACATCGCAATTGCACATTTAGATATGATAATACTCGTAATATACGTACACACACTTGTGCCGTTGTTACGCTTATGATATTTCATTTATTTTGCTCAAAGTGCACGATACTTTATGGTGTTGTAATCATATGCGGAATGTTAATTAATTAACGTGTGTGACGTTTCTCTAAGCAAATTAAATCGTGCACAGCCATTTTACAATAACACTTGAATACATACGACTTAAAAATTCTAAAAGAGAAAAGAGAAAAAAACGTATCGCATACGTATTCTTCTACGATAATGTTCTTTGTTTACAATGCTGCCGATATGGATTAGATAACTATGTTATCATTGATTATTTCTATCGTATATGGACACGACATTGCGCTTTGTAGAGATATAAGAGGAAATCGGAAATCCGAATATCTACAAACTCAAAACAAGATGCAGCGCAGCAGCTTTGCATTCTTTGCGCGCACGTCACTGTTGCTTTAGAATGTATCTTGTATATGTACAGATTGTATTACAAAAACAAGTTACAATAAGATTGCTCTGACGTAATATTATTACAACGTTGATGCAACGACATGCCAAAGTTTATATTTTGCAACTTGTTCATTTTTAAACAGTCGCAATTACTATCGTTACTATCTGTATGTGTACATATTGCACACAGCGTAATCTAACATATAATCTTATATATACATAAATGTACTGTAAGTAACTTGAGATAATCAAGAAACAGACGCGAAGAAAGAGAGAAAAAAGCGCACTGTTGAAATGTGGATAAATACTGCGTTTGATAAGCATGTAAAAAATACAAAAAAAAAAAGTGTTTATTTGCAATCTAACTCTCGCAACAAAGCACTAATCTGATTATGTCGCAAGAGAAGAATAAAGAGAATGATATATATTTTTAAGAAGTCGCAATTGTTTTTAGTTTCATGTATTTTATTATTTTTTCAAATATAGTCTAATATATGAGAGACAGTGTTTTATAAAATAACTTACTATAGTAACGATCGTTTCTCTCACTCTCGAAGTAGCAAACCTGATATTTGTTTCCAATGTGAAGAAATACGTTTGTATCATTTTCATATCGTCTTATAATTTCAGATTACTCGAAACCCGGAAAAGTAAATTGAAACGTTTACAAAACGTATAAAAATGACACAAACGCGAATTCAACTTAGAAATCATATGTATGTAAAACATATGATTGTATATGTTATGCCATATCTTTGCATAACAAAAAAGTTTATGTACAAAACGTTTACAAAATGCACTTCTACCATTTTTCTATGTAATATTTTATATGATTTATCCACTAAAGTAAGTTTGATAACAAATTAGGTTTGAGGAATAAAAATAGAAATGCTTTAATATCTTTTATTTTTATATTATTAAATATTAATTTTTATTTAACAAAATTGTAACATCGTATAAATGCAAAAGTTAAAAAAGGCGTGATATGAAAAACTCACGTTATGTAAAAAACTCAAATATTTCTAAAAGAAGTTACAATTGGGAAAAGTACACGACTTGTGGTACACACTCTATATATTTAATAACTTTGACAAGATGTTTTTTAGTAAACAGGATAAACATATAGCCTTTTTTTTAAGATGGAGTTTGTTGTAAACTTGCTATAATCTTAATCGTAAATAAGTAAACATTCACGAAGTAGTTATCCTATAAAGCGTTATATACATGTGTCATGGAAGTACTCAAGAGAAAAATCTCTTCTGTATTCCATACATAAGAAACTTAGCTATTTGAACATAATATATTACACCACTAGGATTACACAATAGTCTGGAAAGAATCGCTTGAGTTATTCGAACAGTTTGAAAGCGGAACCATTTAAACGGCTAGCTTGGACGGTTTCCGACTGTTCAAACTATTTTTAATAACTTCGTAATGGTTGCTTATATTTCTTCTTCGCCTAACATAACTCATCATAATGTCAAAGTAGTTAAAAAAAGAAAAGTCGAAAATTATTCGAACTGTGTTGAAACATTTAAAATTTCGGGCACTACACTGCACCGGCACACATTGTACACATGCCATATAGTTCGATATTGTTTTTTTCGTGTGACATTATAATGATAATGTTCATGTTTTGAGCATTCTCGATACTAAAGACTTTGTCATTTGATGGCGACTCGACGGTGTACAGTAATCACACTGATAATTTTTCTTGTCTATTATTACTCCCTTGGTCTCCACGCATTCTGAAAAGATGTGTTAAAATAATTACATATACAATTTCATGCAATATTTAGTTTTTTGCGATAGAAACAGAGTTGTCCATATTAATTCCTTCTTTGTCGAATCGAGGTAAGCAATTACTTGTTTTTAAGGATCTAGTATTTTATGATCTAAAGCAACAAGCATCCAGCAAGCATAACAATAGTAACTGTTGCATAATGAAAATACGTTCTTAATTAAAAACCAAGTTTAGGTTCAACACCTTTATGAATTATGAAATTTACTGCAAATTTTATTTTGACAAAAAGAAGTAAAAAATAGAAACGCAAATGATTTAAATATGGGTCTTGGCGCGTAATAGTTAAACAAAATTTGATAGCACGTGCAAATGCTCAAATCCTACTGTGTTCCAACATGCAACTGGATTTGACATTGTAAGCGCCAAGTGAAAATGATCACCTTACTACAACAAATGAGAAATTTTCTATTCAACTTACAAATCCATAATATATTTGTACATTTGATATATAAACAAAATATATGTATATTTTTTTATTTTAAAAAAGAAATTAACTGGGAGAATAATGCGTAGTATAAAATACGTAGTAGAATTACCAACATACTAAAAAATATTACATAGAAATATATAAAATATGATCTCTATAGAAATGTGACTTCTAACGATTTTATTACTCTAAATAGATTTTTAGTTGTACAGTCGCGTCTGTCATGAGTCGTGTTCATAAGTAATCTACAAGCACTCTAATATATGAATTCATATGCATGGAGCTCAGTGTTAAACTAACAGAATTTGTATGAAACTTGGTGTCAATACCTAAGTGCAGATACTTGTCACATGCGCTGCAATGCACTAGATTCACTTCCAGGTCGAGTCTTTGGGCAGTATGACAGCGACTGCAGTGCGGGCAATAGCGACCCTTTCGCCAGAGCCTTGTTATCGCATAATAAAGATTATGTGGTTAGTGAAAAGAATTCAGGTAAAGATATTATTATGTATTTCAGCGATGCTCAAAAAACAGCACAAGGAAGGAAAAAATTACGAGTTAATACGTGATAATATATTATTTTTCTCCACACAATTAAGTCACGAAAAAGTTTTTCTTTATAGAACAAAAAAAGATGTAAATTTTGAGTTGTAATTAATTTTAAAAAACCATTCCAATCATAGTTCAGAAATGCAAACATTGATAAATAACAAATAATTAGAAAATCCATCTTTTGAGTAATTATTTGAAGGCACCCGATATTAACACTTAAAACAAATGTTTTGTTAAGTGTTATGTTTGTGTTACTACAAGTTAAAAAAGAAAAACAATTCTTTCAATTTTAAAATGTAACAATCGACATTTTATGCAAACTCGATGAAAAGAAAATATGTTGAAAAAGTGTTATTGGATGAGCTGTGAAAAATGATCAAGCATTTGAAGCCCAGCATAGTTTATAAAAGAACTGATAACATCATATCAACACTACTTACTTTGAACATGGTACACAAAGCGTTGAAACATACACTCTGGTATTTTTTTCACCCTTTTTATACTCATGTTGCCACTGCGCAACACTGTTCCTGTCTGAATTAGCACCACCGGGTTCTCTCGACCCGCAGTTTGCGCATACAGCGCATTCTTGACAATGCCACCTGCCTTGTGGCACTCGCCGTAAACCGACACAATAAATATGATATCTGTGTGAGTGGAAAATGTGCAGTATAAAATTTATACAAATAAAAAATTTCACGACAATGATTTACAAACCCCTCTATGCTGTTTGATTTAGGAAGAATTATAACTTGTTTTACTTATGCAAAAAATCTTCCTTTTTGTAATAAAAAAAGACAATCAAAGTAACATCAATAATTTTTGAATTGTAAATATATAATTTGTAACGTGTAGCATATTTTTCTCAAATATCAAAAGGCACGGTAAACAACTTACCCACGATCGCACATATCACAGAAAAGCATTTTGTCTTCATCCGCAGGATCGTGACATTGTGCGCATGTTTTACAATCGGTGCACTGCCATGCGTACGATTGAATGTGCGGAACCATATCCAGTGTTAAATCTATACAGGATGGATGGACTGAAACCCATATAATTTAATTATTATTTAATTCTCTTAATTAGCTTGGTAGTAAAACCTTCAAAAAAACTTTTTTTCAAATTTTCTTTTTAATGTGATCTTTACCGTTTCCATTGCAAGTACCACATTGAATTAATATTTCGGACATATTGTGTTTGTTCAAGACTTTCAAGCACATCTTGCATTTGAACTTTACATTGTCTTTCGAGTTTGAGATTTCCATGTCTACATCGTCCATAGTCGATTGAGATTCTTCTGTGTCTTGCGTACCTTCGCTCGAGGACGAACTTTGAAATAAAATTATTAAATTATTGTGATTAGATTTTTATAAACATATCAATTTATTATAAACATATCAATTTATAAACATATCAGTATTAAAGGTTTTAAATTATAGTTTCTTTCAAATAAAATTTAAAAAAAATTTGTTAGAAAACTTATTTTATTTTACAAATTATATTCTGCATACACATTGTTCGATGTACTAAAAACAATATTACATAAAAAAATATATGTAGCATATATAAATTTATAACATATCTACAAACCTCGAGTCGTCAGAGGACGATTCGCTATCGCTATCACTTTGAGAACCTTCGGACTGACTATCGAATTTACGTTCGTTAGGTCGCGTGGGTCCGTACAAGACCGTATTTAACGGATAATATCTCAATTCCGCTGGTGTATATTCCCGATAATAATCGGTATATTGACCAGGTATCAGCGCTACGGGATAATGACCCACTTTGTGTTCCGGATCGACTTTCTGTTGCTTCTTCGGCACGTGGATCGTAAAAGTCTGTAGGTCTAAACAACACTTGCGATTCTCCCTACGGGCTTTATTTAAACTCATGTTCCACGATAACGCGGACTGCACCGCCATTTCCGCAAGATCTATTCTATTTCTTTCCGCATTTGCCGCGGCAGTCAGTTCTTTTTGCTTCTTAGAATGTTCTTTGACTTGCTTCTCTCGCATATGCTTGCGATACTCCTCGTACTGATCGGGAAAATCGCTGCACATAATATCCAGTACTTCT
Source organism: Pseudomyrmex concolor (assembly GCA_014839585.1). Lineage (NCBI taxonomy): Eukaryota > Metazoa > Arthropoda > Insecta > Hymenoptera > Formicidae > Pseudomyrmex > Pseudomyrmex concolor. The sequence goes on along the minus strand of QVOB01011623.1, from coordinate 31,718 downwards.
GAGCTACATACCGCAGTTAATCCTGTGTGTGGTAACACAAGAACGTATTAAAAAGTTCGTATTTTCTCTAATGTTATTTGCAGTGTAGCTACTTCTTTTAACTGTTTTTACTTACCCATATCGCACATTGATTCACTAACCAATCCATTTTCTCTCAAATAATTTCTCTCTTCCATATCAACTACTCTACGTTTGAGATCGGGATATTTGCGTTTAAAAGACTTCACTCCGAGATATTGCGAGATCTGTTCTTGTATCATAAAGGTTTCACCCTTTCGATCCAATGGCCACTCGTATTCTGCTATTTTGTCAACAGTAAAAGGTCCTTCATCGGGATCAAAATTAATTTCCATTCTTCGGTTCTTCACTTTGACTTTTTCTGATTCTGTTGTAGCGGTGCTCAGAACACTACCTTGCGATTCCTCATTTATTGTCGTCTCTGAAGCTGCAAATGGATCGGTTTGCGACTTAATTGCTTCGCGGAAATATAATCAATGTATGATAAAATTTACGCAATTCAAGAATAAATAAAGACACATGTTTTACACCTGCATATTTGATGTTTTTACATACTATCTTTAATATCAAATATTCCTCAGTAATATTATAATAAAGATAATAAATCTACTTTACACAAGTAGATGACAACTTAATAAGTTAGCTAACTTTTATTACACACTTCTCATAATTTTCTGTTGTATCAATAGTCTTTTCTGTGATTTTTAAAATGTATGTGTGTAAACCGAAATATAAAAAGTATTTATATTCGTTAGCATATTAGAATACACAATTATTATATTAATACACAGCTGTCCGCGTACACACTTATTTTATAAATAAACGTATAAGAATGTATTCATAATATATACTTAAATGGACGATATGCGAATTAGTATGAGCGTTTTTAACGCTGCTAAGCACAACATAATTGCAACACATATTACAAATAAAAGAAATGATGTACACTGTCTTGCACTTGAGCACATCATTACAATTTCGTATATTTAGTTACTTGAGAGACATCTTATGCCGCACAAGAAAAGATCTATTTTTAGCTTGGAGTTGGATGTGTACCAACACAGTTGTTCAATGATTAAACTAAAAAATTTTTTTTTCTAGATTCATGCTATTAAAAAATTTATTTTTTTTTACTGCTAATAAGAAGCATGTTGCATCTCATGCGCAAAATGTTCTTGAAAGGTAAATGTATAAACGAAAAATTTAATTATTACTTCTCTAACATGTGAAAATTAAATATATAAATATATAATAATATAATAATAATAAATAAAACTAAAAGCATCATCATAAAATGTTAATGAAAAAATATGTTTAATTTATGTGTTTTAGCAATAGAATATAATTATAGAAAGATTTTAGAGCAATTTGAATTATTTGATACAATATTGTAATTCACATTCATTCGCGGAAATGTTTTCAACATTACTTTAGTCTTTATCAGTTAGTATAATATTTAGTATAATAGTTAGTATAATATTTAATTCACAAGATAAGAATACCTCGATACATAAACAATCGTAAAAAAAAGTGTACAGTCATATGTGTCAACAATATATCGGTCGACGTATCATAATATCGCATGTAATTATACAATAATGAGAAAGCAATACTCATTTCAGTATCATTTGTTACATAATATTCTATTCATTACTTTAACATTCATGTGCAAATACATACCGGGTGCTGGTATATTTCTAGCCGGTGTCTGAGACCTTGAACCGGATTCAGCACTCATTCTTGTTTCCTCGTCGATCACTTGGACTGTTGATACCGTTTCGCCTCTGATCGTTGCGTCTGCTTGTTTTTTCGTTGACGTCGGCGTCAACCAGTTCGAATGCCCAGGTGGTACAGGTATCTCTTTAATCTCAGATCCTCTGCCTGATCCATCCGATACTTTACCCTTATTCTCGGCATACTGCTTCGCTGCCGTCTTTAGTGTTTTTTCTGATACGATTTCTACAACTGACTTCTTATCGCTGATTTTTGAACCCAAAGTATGTATTTGACTCGCGGATATTTTTGATTGATCCTCTTGAGCGCACGATGATCTGTCTGGATCCAGTTGCGTGATATCGGAGTCCACGACTTTACAAGAGACATCCTTCTTTCCCGTTTCTTTGCGATTTGTTAATAAAACGTGCTTTTCTATCTTACACACGGGATTCATGCTCTTCCGATCTATAGGCGGCTGTTTCAGTGCCTTGTATAGTTCTGACGATTTGTCGAGCGGCTCTTGTTGCACTGGTGTATCAATGGTAATGACAGCCATCGTCGATGCCTCTATAGCTGACAAGTCTTGATCTATACGAGACTTTTTTCCAATATGAGGCTGCACATTATCCAATTTTCGTTTACCACGACCTATTATATATATATATATATGTATATATATATGTGTATATATGTATACATATTTCTTATTATACGTATATATGTACGTGTATATCTATATATACATATATTTACGTGTGTATATATAATGAATAAAAAAAGAAGTAATATTTCCCAATAAAACAAGATTACTAATAATTACATACATTCATTTTTCTCTTATATACAATAAAATTATATAAAATATAAATCTCTCTTAAATAAAATATTAATCGTGAAAAAAAAACGAACCTCTGCCTCCTCTGCCTCGTTTAGGTGGAGCGTAACTCTTCTGATTTCTGCAGGTTCTTTTAGGTCTTTCATTTTCTCTATGTTCGAGCGGAGGAAGTTGTTGCACGTCTAAGGCCAGTGGATCTCTAGTCAGTAACATTTGCGCGGGCGACTGTTGTTGCGGATTTCTTCGCGGTCTACCTCGTTTCTTTGGTACCTTGATATCAGTCACTTTGTTTTGAGGCGCCACTTCTTCTATAATGACGACGTCTTGACTGGAGTTCGAGTTCTCGTTGACGATTATCAGTTCCGGACGGTGTTCGATAATCTCGCAATCTGACGATCCGCCTGGGGAATTGGTGGTTTTGCTCAGAATTTCTTTGAGCTTATCACTTACTGATGGCGTGTCCGACGCTGTCGTCGGTCGTACTTGCGTGATACTGATCTCCTGATTGATCACATTCATTTGTTGTCGACTGATCAAACTTGTTTTCGGATCAAACAACAGCTGTTGTTGCTGCTCTTGCTGCTTCTGTTCCCGACATAATACCGGTTGTATAGTAACTTCCGGTAGAATTTGCGAAAGCTGCTCCAGCTTGGACTTCTTGCTCTCCACTGGCGAAATCGTCATATCCTTACGTTTGAGTTCAAGCTGCTGCTGGGCATTTTCTGTTTGCTGTTTCTTATTCTGTATCTGTACCGGTTCAATCGTCACTTCAGACCGGTTGCTTTGTAAAAGAGATGAATGATGGCCGGTTTTAAGAATCTTCAATGGAGGTTCTTTGTGCGTTGTGACGTGCTCCATGTATCTGTGAGGAAAGTTGAGAGCAGGATCTATAGTTGCCGAATCCTTTTTGTGCATGGAAGATTCGTGACTGTCACAAGTTACGATTGTGGGATGTCCGGTCTTCGATAATTTGATCTTCATCTCTAGTGGCGAGTCAGTAGCGTCTCTGCGCTTCTGTTGTTTGTCCTTCCGTTCACAAGAAGTAGAAGACGGTGTTTCCACCACCGAAGCGTCGCCTGTCTTAAGCAGCTTGATCTTCATTCCGATAGATGAATCGCCACCGCTTTTGGAATATTCCGCATCGGACACACGCGTGGTCTTACTTTGATCTTCAGCAGCAGCTTCGTTTTGTATGATCGAAGCATCGCCACTTTTAGACAGTTTGATCTTCATGCCAAGCGGAGATTCTGTTCTTTGTGGTGCTTCTGTCTGATCCTCTCGTGACTTCGAGTCTTCGCTCGTTGACTCCGTTTTATCGGATATTACTGAAGCGTCGCCAGATTTAGATACCTTGATCTTCAGGATGCTGGTTAGAGAAGATTCGGGAACTTGAGGAACGTCCTGTTCCTCGTACGGTTCTAACGATGTTGACGATGTCACCACCGCCTTCGACATTTTTATCTTAATTCCAGAAAAGTCTGGTGTCTTTTCTCTATCTTCAGTTATTTCAGATTTTTCTTTGTATCTTGTTTCTTTGACATCATCTGTAACTTCAGAATGTATAATAGACGCGTCTCCTGTTTTAGATAATTTTATCTTCATACCGAGAGGTGATTCAGTGCGTTTAGACGAATCGGATACTTCCACTTTCTCTCTTATATCTTCAATATTGTCTACAGAAATAATAGATGCACTATTTTTGTTTTTAGATAATTTTATCTTCATTCCAATTGGAGATTCTGTTCTCTTCGGTTCCGAATAATCTTGCTTCTCTTTCTTCGAAGACGAGTCTTTTGTGTCTTCAGAGATATCCGGAGACACGATAGAAGCATCGCCAGTCTTTGACAGTTTAATTTTCATGCCAATCGGAGAATCAGTCCGTTTCGGAGCGATCTCTTTATGCTCTTCCGAAGAGTGGTCTTGCCTATCATTCTGAATAATAGAAGCATCGCCAGTCTTAGAGAGTTTAATCTTCATTCCAATTGGAGATTCAGTTCTCTTTGGACTTCCTTGCGGTATTTCGAGCTTTTCCTTGTGCTTCGCGAAAGCTTCCTTCGAGTCCTGCTGTCTAGAATCAGATATGATCGAAGCATCTCCTGACTTGGACAATTTTATTTTCATACCGATTGGCGAATCTGTTCTTTTAGGTTCTTCGATTTTATACTTTGTTTCCTTCGAATCTTCCGGAGTGTCGTGTTTCTCTGTACTCACGATAGAAGCGTCACCGGATTTTGACAACTTGATTTTCATTCCAAGAGGAGATATCGACGAACTGTCAGTGGTATGCCACTGACTGGTCTCTTCTACATTCTCATTAGATATTATTGAAGGATGACCACCTTTTGATAGCTTTAGTTTGATCTTTCCCAGCTTCTGACCCGGACTATCCTCCGGATTCGGCGAATTCGTGGCCGATCGGATCTTCGGGCTCTTCGGTGATCGTGGCTCGCTGCAATCAGTGATCGCGGATTTAGCGATCTTCAGAATTATTCTTGGCGAGCCGACATTCTCGAAGTCCGAGTACTTCTCGGAGTCTTTACGCGGTGTATCAGTAGCCTTCAATTCTATCTTGTCGGTTGATTTCGGGGATTCCAACATCCTCGCCATTGCTCTCGCATCTTTCGGAATGAGAAGGCTATCATTCGGACTGATGGAAGATTCCAATACCTTGGCTGAATCTGGTATCTCGATCTTCGGTGGTTCTCTCAATCGTTCTTCCAATATCGACGTTCTTGGAAGTAACAGTTCGGTCTTCAGAATACTCTCACTCGATAACAGTCTAATGTCGGGTATAGGTTTCTTTTCTTGCAATTGTTCCGCTGGTTGTATATTAAGAGAATTATCTATGGGAGCAATTTCGGACGAAGTTTTTGATGTGCGATTTTCCGTATCTTCATTCAATTCTTCATTTATTTCTTCAGTGATTTTCTCTTCGGTATCTGTATCAGAAGCATTCTGCATCTGTTCCGCGAATTTTCGTTCGTTCTCCAGCTTTGCAGCCTCCGAGATGATCTCGGCTTCGGAAATGGAGATGGAGTCTGCAGCAGCAACGTCTCTCAGATCAGCTAATTCAGATTCGACGTTAGCATAATTATCAGTCTCATCGGATGCATAAAGCTCCGCATTAGTCTGTTTTGTTATATCATCAACGACGCTTTCTACCATCTTGGGCGAAAGAACCAGCGGCGAATCCATTATTTGTTCCTCGGATTCCTGCAGGAATTTTACTGCGGATTCTAACTCGGATATTTCCGAGCTCGACTGTGAATTCTCGATGACATTCGGAGTATCAGTATGCTCTCGATTACCTCTCGGCATCACGCCCTCCAAAATGTCTTGCGGCAATTCCAGCTTGGTTTCATTTTCCTCCAGATCTTCGACCGATTCCAACTGATTATTTTCGAAAGCCATATCTAAATCGTTTTGTTGCAAACCGCTATTCGTTACAAGAGATTCCTCCATCTTTTCCGCAGCTTCATTTACCGACTCCGCGCTCACATCTTCATTCATTTTTAATAATTCGCTACTTTCGTTTTCGATGATTTTATCGTTAACATTACTTTCATTTATTTCATCATCTCTGCTCAAACAATCAGCAATCACGTCTGTAATGTAGCTTGAATCTTGGGCCATAGTTGCGTCACTCTGATCTGCCTGACCTAATAAAATATCCATATCAACATCTTTGCTCACTGTTTCTTCCATCGGAATTTTATCTTCGGATTTCATATCTTTCAATGAATTTTCATTATTTGGTATAAAAGAACCTAGAAGACCTTCTAAAGAGTCAATAGTTGGTGCGACATTTTCGGTGTCCATATCCACTGCATCTTGAGACAGTTCTTCCGTTAATTTTTCGGGATCCGCTCTTTCGTTCAAGTCTTCTTGCAACAACGAAATGTCAATCATATTAGCGATACTCGAGTTTACATCTTTTAAATCGACATTAGATTCCTCTATAATTGATTCCATATTTTTCTCTTCGACTATTAGCGTTGCGTCATTTGATTCGACTGATTCTCCCAAGTCTTTATCCAGTATTTTTGTGCTTTTATCGCGTAATTTTAATTTTGTTTCATCATTTTCTTTTTCTTCAAGATCTTCATCAGATTTTTTAATTTTTTCTTTTTCTCGAGGTTCTTTCTCTTCTTCTAAACTTGACGCAAGAGTTTTGCTTTCTTTGATTTCTGTCTCGTCTGATGACATTTCAATAACAACATTTTCCTTAACTTTATTTTCTTCTAAATTCTGCGCAGTACTCTCTGCATCACCTTCTGAAAAAATCGAATCAATATCAATCAATAATAGGTTTATATCGTTTTCTACAGATATATTCGACAATGTAATATTTTTTTAACGTTACTTTACCTTCTAGTTGCATAGCGCCTGAATCAACTTCTTTACTTTTGACATCCTTTTCCGATTCGGATTGATCAAATATTTCTTCTGCTTTATTTTCAGTTGGTGGTTGTGTTTTATCCTGATCTATCTTCATAGTTAAGACTTCAGCTGGTAATTTTATCTCCTCAATTTTTTCAGTTTTATATGATGACTTATTTATATTTTCAGTTGTGTTATTTGAGTCTTGATTTAATGATAGAATAGGACAAGAGTCTTCAAGTTCATAAGATACTGGATTTCTTATTACCTCAGCTTTTTTTGACACAGATGGAACAGATTTGTCTTCTACAATTTGGACTAATTTTTGAACTGCTTCTGTAAGCACATTTTCTCCTATGGACGTAGTTGTTTTTGTAGGATTTACATCAGTAGGTACTGGACTTTTTACATTACTTTGTGTCACTAAATCTGCAGAGTATACGTCTAAATTTGCTTCCTCTAAATGATCACTTGCAGATTGCTCATTGGTTGTTTCACTGATTTCTCTTTTTGAATGACTCAATGATGTATCTTCTTTTAGAACTACTTCCTTGTTAGTTGTATCTGATGTAGTTAAAAGAATATTTTCATTCATTAACGTAGATATTTCCTTTTCTTTTGTACTGCTTAAATTCACATTATCTTGATTAGCAGAAGTATCATTTGTTTCTTCAATACTTGTCATTTTTGACGAGATTTCTGTAAACATTTCATGGAAATTTTCATCAATCTTACCACTAGTCTTATCATGTTCTAAAGAAATTTCTTGTGTTGTCTGAGAGGTCTTACTAGCACCATTTGCTTCTTCAGAATGATCACTCTTACTTATCATTTCTGACATATTTACTTTCTTATCAGATGTATCAGATGATATAAAATCCTGAAGTTTATTTGCAGATTCTAAAACAGTATCCCTATCTTTGCACTCAGGTACAAGTTGCTTTATATTATCTTCAGCTAGAGAATCATCATCAGTTATTTCTTTTTTCTTATCTGGTAATTTGTTTTCGCTAGAAGAATTACTTTGTTCTGTTTCAGGAATAGTTAGCACATTTAATTCTGATGTATTTTCAGTTTGTATATCTTGACTTTCTTCTGTATTTTTTATTTCCTCCGACACGAAAGACACAGACATATCTGCAGTTTCTTTACTTTTCATAAAAGTTTGATACTCTACTGATTTTTTTACAGCTGTTTTATCTATTTCAATAGTTTTATTTTCTTCGCATATGCTATTTGCTTTTTCATCATTAATAGATTCTTCTATGGCTTCATTTAGCACAGGAGCATCTTTGTTTTCTTTTTCTTTTAAAACTGATTTTTGTTCTCCTTCCTGTTTCAACATTTCTTCATTTTGATTGGATTCCTCTACCTCTTCCACTTTTACACTTGAACTTACTAGTTTACTGTCAGCAAAGTTTTCTACTTTTACATTTGATTTTTCTCCAATATTTACATCTTCTGTTATCTCTGAAGATTTTGTAGTTTCTTCCAGATTGGATTCCTTAGAATTATTTTCCTCATTCTGTAACTTCTTAGAAATACTGAACAATGAAGATTCTTCAGAAACTGAAGGAGTATCTTTAGATACATGAGAATCGTTATCATTTATGTCTGTTTCCTCAGAATCTTCAGAGTCATATGCTTCTCCTATTAATTGCAAGCTTTTACTGATGCTACTAACTGTTATCATAGGTTGTGTACTGTCTGTGAATTCATTTGGAACCTCAGTTTCTTCAACAGGCTGAGTTTTCTCCTTAATATCTCTCTCATGATCAATGGTATCCTTTTGCAGCTGACTTTGAGAAACTTCCTGAGAAATGTCTGACTTAATAGTTACAGTAGTTTCAGTATTTGACTTACAGTCCTTGGAAGACGATTTTGATGTACCAACTACAGATGTATCACCAAGTACTTTATTATTACTTATTTTGAAAGTCTTATCTTCATATGTCACATTTTTATCAGTATGATCAGATGTGCTCTCTGTTTGCATTTCTTGAGAATTATCAGCAGAGTTTTTAATACTGAAATCATCAACATCAGTGATGCTAGTTTTCTCTATATTTTCAATAGAAACAGAATCAGAAATAGAACTTGACGCTGTAGATGAAATCTGTCTTGTTTCTGTATTTGGATCCTTTAACTGAGAAGTCAAATCCTTAGTTTCTGTAATAATCTGTGTAAGTGCAGCAATTTCACTCTCCAATGTCGAGTCACCAACTTGTTCACCTGATTGCACACCAATTATGTCATTGATATCCATCATGCTCAGAGCTTCAGTGTCATAAGTCTCAGTATCACTGTCAGTGCCATATGGAGCATATTGCGCCGGAGAATTATCCTTCGAAGATTTTTCTTTTTGTTCTCGATTCGAGTCCTTCGAGCCAAAGAGGCCCATTTCAGAGTTCTGCGACATAGTTTCGACGTTCCTTATAGCGGACGTTAATACACTTGCTACCACTATACATTTATATTCGATTCCTTTGCCAGCAGTACGTGAAACTCTTGCAATTCAGATAAATCAGTGTGTCTCGTCACTGAAAACACGCCGGCATTAATTTTCGAATAAACTAAGTGCGAGCAATTTCAGCTTTTACTTACCGTTTTATTGCTCATTTATTTATTTTTGTGCTAACATAACCAAAACCTTTTCTTCCATCTGCGTGAGAATCAATTGCAATGAGTTACACGTATTGCACAAATATGATTCAACGAAGCGCGAAATGTTATACTGTTTAACTTTCTCAGATAGACGAGATCGATATGCAACTTTGTATATGTATAAACGATTCACATTTCGTTGAAAATTTATTTTGTCAAATCGTAAAATATTCACTGATACCAACTGAAACTCGTACACGAAATTTCCTAGCCGTTAAAGTCTCTGTACGCAACCATCTCTAACATGGAAATCAAACCTGTCGACCAATATCAGCGTGTCAAAAGAACTCGAATATTTTATTGACTTTTTTTTGTGATAAAATGTCACATTCAACAATGTAATTAAATGTTTATGTATTATTTTATGCACAAAAAATATATTTTACTATTTTATTACTATAAAAACTTTAAAACGTACGTTATATGTAACAATTATATACATACATTACTCACATATATATTTTTCTTTTATAACATTATTAAAAGTCATCTTCTTAATGTGAAAATAACTTTTATAATTAAGAATTACTTGAATCTTAACAAAATTAATACACATAAAACGTTATATTATCCTTTTATTGGCTGTGTAATATTTTGTGCTTTTTTCTTTACAGATTTAACTAGCGCCTGTAATTCTGTCGAAAGCTTTCCGTCCATTTTTGGTTTCTTAAATTCTTTGTCCTGAAAAGTTTAAAAACAAAGTAAGAAGAACATATATCATTTGTTATCGAGTTCGATTACTTACATTTTCATTTGCAAGCTCGTTATCAGCTCTTCTTTTTAACTTTTCGCTGACCAAAGCTTCTGTACCCTTCGTCTTTCTATAATGTGAATCCGCAGGATCAATATTAAAATGATGTGATGTGTATAACGCAGCGAATCTTGGATCCTTGACATTAACTTCGAAATCATCTTCTTGCACTTTTTCCTCAGCATTCTTCTTTTTACTAAGACGTTTCCGTTTAGATTTTGACATGGTAGCATTTTCTTCGATCTTTTTCATATTGAAGTGCTTTTTGCCATCTTCGTCTTCATCCATTAAAAGTAACTCTAATTCAGCTTTACGATTTTCTTCCTGTTCCCTGTTTATGTCACTAGCTTCGTCATCTTCTTTTATTTTTGTGCGAGATTTGCCATTCTTAAATTCTTCTGCAAAATATGAATCATTCACATTAGACGGCAAAGAATCTTCCGAATCGCTATTATAATTTTTCTCATTGAGCTTCTTTCTCTCTTCTCTCTTAGCTTTTCGTTTTGTTTTTCGTTTCTCTAAATATTGCTCAAAAGGTGTTAGCTCTTCTTTATTCTTCATTCTCTCTTTAACGAGTTTCTCGGCTTTCTCTTTGATGCCTAAACCCCACGTGAATTCCAATTCGATGTCTTTGTTTTTCTTCGCCTCTTCTTTTTCTTCAATAGCTTTTAGTAACGATTTGTACTTTCCGAGTGGATCATTAGTTGCATCCGATTCTAAATTATCAGTAGCTTTTTCAGTTGTATTTTTCTTCTCTTCTGTTATATCTTTCTTTTCCTCTGTGTCTAAAATACAAATGTATATACAGATTTCAGTATAGATACAATAAAATTGACAGAGTCATTATCATCACACATTATACCTGAATCACTGTCACTACCACTCGCCAAATATGTTTGCAAATCATTTTCATCAACATCTTGCAGCTTTCCTGAATTTAGCTTCTGAGTGAACTCTTGCCTGTCTAAATTTGTTTCGTCCCACGTTAGCTGGACTTTAACTTGTTGCAAAGCCGTCGTTGTAAAATGTCTCGGTTCATATTTCTCAGGTATTTCAGTACATACGTCTTTCGGTTTCTTCAAGAAGCGCAACACAAGAAAAATTTATTTGCATCTTAATAAACTTTTTACATAACTAGTATTTCTTGTAATCTTAGTAAATACCTGATCAAATACCATATCTTCTGGCACAAATCTGAGATCTAATCTAGTCGCAGTTGATTCATATTCTATACCGTCACATTCCGTGTAAACTTTATTTGCTGTTTCTGCAGAATCAAATTCAGCAACAGCATAGTAATACTTCAATCGATTCAGTTGATACTGTCTTAGCTTCTCCATATGATAATTCGAACCTTCTTCATTCTATAAAAAAAAATTAAAATAACAAAATAAACACAAAAATACTTTTTTTTAGCAAATTGCATAAAAGAATTATTAATTAATACATCATCTTCATTTTCATCTTCACTGCTAATGTTTTCAGTTTTTAGCTCCTGTGGTCCACTGATCTCTTCTTCCTTAATTCTCTGCAGACCAAACTCTGATGGATAAATCTAAAATAATTATGTATTAAAAATACATTGTTACATCCGGGTTTGCTGTTATTAATTTTTAATGTTTTATGACTTATTTATACTGTAAATAAATATTAGTTACTATTTAATTTGTAATGTAATATTTGACATTATTATTATAAGTTTTATTACTGTGACTGTGCGAATAAGTCCACCACTGGGTAAAAATGAATTTAACAAAATCATTAAATCCACAGCACGTATTCTATCCCAATCCATATTGCAAATGGCTAATCTATGCGTAATCTCATCTGTTGTTTCAGCTTCTTTATCTAGTTCACCCCAATTGTGTTCAATCTCTTCTTCATCATCTGAAAAAAATAATAAACACAAAAATTAAGTTATATCACAAGGTTTTTGTAAATAAAACATAATAAGTTATATATTACCGCTATTTTTGGATGATTCTTCATCAGAAGAACTATCAGTCAACAAGATACCTTCACCTCTTGCATAATTCACAGTAAGATCTCTCAGTTTTTCTTTAATTTCACTTGTAAGTTTGCTGGTTTCACCTTTTCTCTTTTTAAAAAGCTGTTTATTGTTTTCATCCAAGTCTACTTGGGAAAACTCTTTAGAAGATTCATCTTCATTATTATCTGATGACTTAGCATCATCAGAAGATTCATCATCAGATTTGTCATCAGAATGTAGCTCACATTCTTCTTTTAGTTCTGTCTCAGGTAAATCGTCTTCATTCAAAAGACAATTGTCAACATTCTGATCATCTTTATTCTTCTTATTTAAAGAATCTTTTTCATGTTTTAATTTGTCTTTTTTTATCTTCTGCCTTTCTCTTTTATGTTCTTTTACTTTTTCTTTAGCACTTTCTACTTTTTTCTTATCATTTTTCTTTAAGGATGGTTCAGGCGCATCGTCGTCTTCGTCTTCACTGCTGGGCAGATCGTAGTATTTTCTGAGATTCTCAGTAGTGGTTTGATTGACTGGTCTACCGCGTTTATCAACAGTATATTTTAGAGTAAATTTTTTGTCTTTAAACATATCTTTAAATCGACGATCAATCTTTACTTTCCTCTCAGCTTTAGGAATGCGACGATATTTTGGATCCTTTGCGATATGCGCAAATCGCGTATCTTTCAGCACTTCATCCATTTTTATTGAGATCGTTAATCACTCGATATTAAACAACAAATACAATAATTTTAAGTTAATAACCTTTAATATTCCGGAATATACCGCATGTGCACACACGTGTATTCCACGCTTTCTACAGCTACGACTTCACGAAAGACTGTGCTGTGAGCAACTTGGAGCAACTGTGAGATGGCCGCATTTTAAGCCTATTCTACATTAGGCACAAGACGCAAACGCAAGGTGCTATGAAATTAACCAATCCCGTTGCTCGATAAGCTAAAGTGATCAATGTGATTGGCCAATTCCATGAAACATAACAAGCAATACAATATTTTTATATATTTAAACATTTTTATATTTTATAGCAATATTACTATTTTTCTATGTTTTATAAAATATAACAGATATTTATATAAACTTCTTTAACTGTTTCCAGTAAAATGCAAATATTGTTCTATTTTGATATAAGATATATATTTTGCACATACACAAAAAATATTATTTTATAAGTGTTTATATCTATTATATATATATATATAGAATGTCTATATTTACATGTATATGTATTATTCCAAGCAACACTTTTGCTTTCTCAAATCTAGATTTCTCACAAAATCACATCAAATAAGCACTTTTCTTATCACAATTTGAAGTGTCAACTAAAGTTCTACCATTATGTGTTTTAACAATAAATATCAAATTATAAAATATAACAAATAGTATCTGTTAAATATATATATTTTTAAGTAAGATAAACCACTACTAGAATAATGACTATACATGTGAAAGTCATGCCACCGACTAAGATAAATCCATCTTGCCTAGCTCGCTGTTCTATTAGTCTCATAGTGGTATTAGAAAGACCTAATGTGTTACCAATGTCTATTAAACGTTTGTGTGCTCCCTTCAACGTTAATCTCTGAGATTTTAAATTGTCCAACACACTGCTCCCCTGATGCAACAAATCGTCTACACCATGAACAGCATTGTGTAAACTATTATTGTGTTGCACAGTGTGATCGATCATAATATCCACATGGTCGTTGGTGGTAAATTTCCTGGATAATAAAGCTTCTCTCTCTGCCTCTTCTCTCTGCTGTCTTATCATACGATTGTACCATGAATTCAAGGCAGCGGTGAGGTGACGACTGTCATACTTCAGTTGATCCACTCTCATCCGGGCGTTTTGTCTCTGCGACACAGGACCCTTGAGGCATAGCACATCAAGCCGCTCGCAATTACTATGAAAACAAAAAATATGTATCGACAAATATAAATTTTACTGTGCACAGAAACAACATATGACAAACAAACAACGTGAATAATGTAGTGTCAATTTAACTACCTGTTGATAAGATTGATTTTGCTTTCTATAGCCTCCCGCACACCCTGCACATCCGCGTTGGACTTTTTCTCCAGCTGTGAGAAAAGGTGCTGAGTTTCCTGCACTAATTTATTCGTTTGGTGATACAACGCTTCCATATCTGCTTTTACACTTTCGAAACTTTACGGTTAATGATTGTCAGAAGCGAAATATCGTCAACAAAAATTCGCAAAAAAAAAAAAAAACGCTGTAACCAAAGTCACACCAGAGAATGACGTGTACCGACAAATCATCACAATTACTACTGCTAGATCACGAAATATAAAACATAAAATTGAATGAACTCGGCACTTCGGTACGATTTCACCATCTCTAATTAACGTAGGCCGATTAAATGTCAATCGTGATTAGTCAATTCTGCTGAACAGCTTATACAATTTTTAATTCTAACGGAATAATCGATTGATTAAATTAATTGGAGATAATGAAACCGGTCCTTAAGAGCCAACCTCACCAACTCTCCTTTTTCTGTCTCACTTTTATGTTTCACTTTTTTGCCAGTTAGGTGACAAAGACGCTATTAATCTCGATTACAGCCTGTCATACATAGTTATATAGTCAAAGACCGTTTCTTCTCGCGTCGCGCGCGTCGATTCGATATTTCGATTCTCGAAATATCGCGCACTTCGATACACTCAGAGACCAGAGAGTAGTCTTAACGGGCGCGCAACACGGAACAGAACTTTGTTCAAATTCGTCCCGGATTTCTCGCTATTATTATCGTCTCGCGCGCAAATATCGATGATGCTCGAGGAACAAAATGGTCAACGCGCGACGCGAGAAGAACTTCTTTCGAATTAGTTTGTATTTTCGCGATTGTTATCGTCTCGCGCGCAAATACTGTGAGTGTTGTGAAGTGTCAAGTGACGTTCTCTTTATGTAATTAGCATCGCGCATTTGCTAATCGACGATTTTACAGTTCAATTGTATCGCAACCGTTTTTCGCAAAGTGCGCGCGAGGAAATTTCGTGTGTGTTACTGCAGCGATTATACGACTGTGAAAAAGAGAAACTTTTCGTGCGCAGCATTGGAATTCCTGACAAACGAGCAATATTTCTAGCAGAATGGAGCAGAATGGAGTGTAATAGGGTGAGTTATTACAATTTTTTCTTATACTTTAATATAATACAACTTTATTATCTTGTACAATAAATCCGCAATATTAGAGGTGCAAAAAATTGATTCACAAAATACAAAATTGTTCCTTTATTTATATAAATGTATCTTACATCTGTTTAAATCTGTAATTTAATCTTACATCATGCATACGCAGTGTGATTCATATCAAATCAGAGTACATTTGTATTTTTATTTTTCTAAGTGTCAAATCTATCATACATTCTATTATTCTCTACTTATACTTTATTTATTTTATAATATTTATTTTATAATATTTAGAATATAGCTTATCAGATACTAACTACTTAATTTTTTTTATTGCAACTGACTTTCTATTGTAACTTCATAACGTGAGTTTTAATTTAGTTTTTTATTCTATTGAAAAGTTTGTTTTATATTGCACAAAAAGAAATATTAGAATGGTAAACAATGGTTAACAAAATTTTTGTAAAATACTTCCAAGACTTAAAAACTTATATGTCCTGCCTGGATAATTAGATTGCTAACTAAATAACTAAGTATTAGATTGCTGTCACTGTGATAGGAGAGTGATAAAGAGACAAAAAGAGATATGAACTAAAAATTTAGTATTTCGTCCACTTTTACCATTTTTACCTCGTCTTACAATACACAATTTAGAGAATTCTAAAACCCTAATTTATCGGATAGAGTAGAGTTGTGGAACGCAGCCGAGGATTGTGCGTAGCTTGATCGCATATCTATCTCGATTATCGCAATATCGCGCTCGTTCAACTTCGAGAATCGCAATTCGCACTTCGATAGCCTTTGAATTATAGCCAGTTGAGAAATGCGCGCCGCAAAATGCAGAATTGCATTCGAATCGTGTTCACTTTTTTTTCTCACGTTTATTGTTTGAAATTGTGAATTTTGCGCGCGGAAGATTTATCGTCGCGAGTATTGAATGCAAAGCGTCAGTTATATCGCAACGCATGAAACGCGATTTGAAAAGACACTTAATAACTGCTTAGTCATTGCGGACTGAAGAAAGCTAATTAAGAAATAACATTATAACGATAAAAAAGGGAGGATGTGAAGAGAGGAAGGAAAAACCGGTTTTACACACACTTACATGTACATAGATAATGTGTATATAATAATCTAATAATAAATTATAAATATACATGAAAAAAATGCATGTTACAACTATAAATACAAAAGGGTAAAAATGAGAAAATATCCATTTATATTGCGTACAAAAACTACATTCGATACTACTTTTTTTCGGTCACGAGCTAAGCGATTTTTAATATGTTTGAAAACAATTGGTATAAGTCGCGATCTTCAATTAACGTGTCGACATTATCACACGTTTGCAGCAATCCGCTGTAATAGAGGAACCACGTTGTGATTCTTCAATTAATATCCTCGGAGTTTCAGGTCTCGTAGACTCGTTCTTTGTGTAAGATGAATTCTTCATTTCGTTTGCTCTCGGTTGCTGCGTTTCATAGTCTCTCTCTCTCGCTTCGTGACGAGATGAGAAGCAGAAGAAGCACAGGCGTGAAGAAGCGAGATACCCGCTGCCGAGGGATCCGGCAAGGCAACCGGGTAACGGTACATCACACAGACTCATCGGAATTCACAGTGCGTGCTCTATTCCCCATGTACATACTATTTATTTGTCCCGATGCGCGGGTTCTGTCCGGTTTTCTTCGAGGCTTCTGAGTGTACGCAAGCAGGGCAATCGCGTCTATCGCGCCGAAGGAGATTCACGTGTAACAAGCGGGGCAGGAAGTAGTGCGCCCAGTTTTGCCCCCGTGAGTCGCCCTGATGATCTTGACTTCTCTCTCTCTCTCTCTCTCTCTCTCTCTCTCTCTCTCTCTCTCTCTTTCTTTCTCTCTCTCTTTTTCTCTGGGTCAGCAGGCTAAAGTCGTGTCGACGATGACACACTCCTGGCAAACGGAAACCGTTTAATGACGCGATGTTTAGTGCAGTAGCTACTACGCGGCAAAGAACGTTAGCACATAAAATAAATATAAAAAAAAACAAACACAAAATAAAAATGACTATATATAAAAATATATTGATTCTGTTTAGATTCTTTTTAGCCATCTTAAACATATCGATTAATATCCGCATTAAGAGTATTTTATAGTGAGTTTTAATTACAAAGATATTTAACGTTCGAATTACAATATGTAGTTTTCTTATTATTGCTAAGGAAGTATGTTTTTATTTCTTCTGAATACGACATACGTATTGCAGATTCGAATTCCATCGTCATGTCCCTTTAATGTTCTCTAACAGCGCAAAAAAAAATCTGATTCCGAGAGGGTGAAAGACACGTCGTAAAGATAAATTAAAGAGCGACGATATTGCTTGTTTGGATTGGTCTGTCGGCAATTCTCCACCGATTCTAAATGTGTTTATTGTATTACGCGTTTAACGCGCGCGTGTGATATAACTTTACGACGACGTGACGCTGGAGGAAGTTCGCGTTGACAATGTCCCTTCTGTCGTTTAACACTCGGTCTTTGCTTGACGCGCTATTTGCACCTGCTCGGAACCGGCTCAGGGAGGCGGCGAGTCTAGTGAACTCGATCGAATTCCGAGACCGGATTCCACGAAACAACGGCGGTCGTCCACCGTGGCCCGATTTGCTCTTTCTTTTTACCGGACACAGAACATGTGTTCTCTCGAGACACGAGAAAGAGAGAAGAGTGAGAACGCGGAGAAAATGCTCTCGAACCGTGTTTGCACTCTATTCGTGATAGTACACCTGTCATTTCGTACCGACAAATATTGATACGTTGTTTGAGAATCATTGCGTGCACGCTAAAGTGTATATTCTTTATTTTTGTTTCTCGAAATATGAAAATGTAGATTATTCGAAGAAAGTGGATTTATTGCAGCAGACACGCATGTATTGTTGCTTTGTTTTGCTTCACTTTTATGATAGGAAGGATGCACGCGCAAAGGTGCATTATCACTCGCATTCTAAAAAATTAGAATGCGAGTGATAAGTAAAAATACTAGCGTGAAGAGCAAATACGGCTCGCGTGGGAATGTGAAAAATGAGCAGATCGTACGACTTATGTGTATGTATACTCTTGTCACTTCTCTAAAAAAAATATTCGAAGGTCTTCGAAAAGCGAGATGATGTAAATTTTCATTTGAGCTTAATTAAGCGACGAAATCCGTCAATTGCGACAGTCTTATCTTTCGTGATTTGTTTTTACGCATTAGATAACGGATTCATCGCGCGATCGGTTCGTAATCTTATAAATTAATCGATCATCACAATAAGTGCAAGATGACGCAAAGATATATATCGCGATGAGACGTAATTCCGCTAGAAATATCTCTTTCGAGAAAATCCGGTTACATTCCGTTTTACGACCACACATTAACTTATTAGTACTCTCCGCTTACGATAATTAGTTTTTATTACACGAAACATCTCGTGTGTTTGATTATTGAGATGACGCATCTCTTGAAAAAATCGCTTCACGATATAAAAAAATTATGTAAGAGAAAAAATTTTTATATCTAAAAGTATATTTAACACAGTTTGAGAGAAACGGATATTTAACTAAAATTAAATTTATCCCAACAGCTGATAATCGATTAAAGAAAGAAAATTACTTTTTAATAAAAAGTACAAACTTTGTGCGGCCACACAAATTCGTTTCATACAGCCACATAATTACCAGATTTCTCTAGAGAAGAATAGTTCTGTAGCGTCGTGTGTCAATTAGATTTAAGCCGTTCGCGAGGGCTCTCTAATAACGCTCGAAATTGTTCGTAATATCCAGGATGTCCGGATAGGACGCGATGTTCACTATGCGAGTTCTCTTGTCTTTTGACAGAGAATAAAATCCAAGGTGTCTGTGGATTCGACGAACAATTAGAAACTCGGGACAGCCGGCGGCGTGTCCGTTGACGCGCTTGCCGAATTTCTCGGCTTGCAGACGCAACCGCTCTCCACCAACACGTAATCCTGGCCGGTCAAGGTCACCGGACCGAGAGGTATTACCAGGAACAGGTAGGGCACGTACGTCTGCGTGCACTCGCCGTGAACCACGTCGCATTCCTTCGATCTGAAACAACGAGAGAAAGAGACCGATGAAAGAGATTCTGCTGGGTTCGTTCACCGGACACGAGAACTGCTGTTTACGAGAGTTGCATTTCACGACGAGCGATTCCGCGGCGCTCGCATACGTAAGCGTTGCTGACATAACTTCGGAAGCGTAATAGATATATTCACGAGATTGTGAAAAGAGATACACAAGGCGTTTGAAATTTATAGACACACGAAATGTAAGGGTAGATTTAGATTATTTGAAACAAAAAAGCCATGTACTATTTTTACAAAATTCTCAAATTTCAAATTAATAATTAATTTAATGAATTATTAATGTGAATCAATAAAAGTAAAATCAATAAAAATCACATAAAAAGCTCGAAATCTGTAGGCGCAAAATGTAATTTAAAAAAAAATCAAGAAAATCAATAGATCAGCTGATAGCTGATAGCCGTACCGCACATTGCTCGCTGTGTTACTCCGCCTCTCATTACTAGAAGGCTGTACGAAGCAATCCTTCTTTATAACTGAAATTTATATCACGAAAGAAATAAATTTTTGTCGTTTTGTAAAACAAATAAACAGAGAAAAATAATTTGATTGTAATTCAACGCACACATCACTGTGATGGTGTATGCTAACAGAGCTAGGTTGATTTATCTGAGAAGGAATTTCGTGATTAAAAAGACCTCAAAAGTAGGTGTATGTCGATCACGAACACACAGTTGTAGAAACCAGTTCACCCTACTGTGCCACATACGAATTAATTCAGCAAGTAAGCGGCCCAGAGGTGAATTTCAATCTGGCCCGATGTCCTGCCGCTCTTATAAATCACCGTTCACAATTTCGTGCGATATATCCCGCCGATAAACAGTGACTACACACGAATTCCATTTACATAAATTACCCACGGAAACTGCATTATCTCTCGTATCTAAAAAGATGAAATATGTCTCGAGACCGCCGTATCATTTTAGTAACGAATAAATTCGAAATCAATGTTTACTTCGTTAAAATTTCCAAAACGAGAGTTCTCACGAACGGATTGCGTGTGTTACCGATAGAAATTAAAAAACAAAAAACATAGTTCTCTGCCACTTTCCAGAATAAAAATTGAGAAGTGAGAAATTTTTAACGTAGAAGAGGAGAAAAAAGTGTTACAAAGAGAATATAGAATACAAACAGTGATTCGAAATTATTTCGAGAATCTCGCTTTTGACACTCACTCGCAGACTTCAAAGACAACCTGTTGCAGAAGATCGGGAAACTTCTGAACGATTGTCACCGGTTGTCCGCTAGTCAGGCTGATGCCGTACATCGGCGCCGTGGTGTTGTATCTAGTTTTGCAGAGTCTGGCAGGCGAGCCGCAACTTTCCTTCGCGGAAAACGTACGGCCTGAAAACCCAGTGTGACGATCACACGATAATATAATATTTTCCTCCGTTATGATCCACACACATAATTATAACATAACATGATATACTCTCGGCGCTGATGTTGCCGTACATTTTCCTTATTACATACTTATTCACACGATGCTGTGTTTAACATAGTTTATCGCGGCTTATTGACACTAGAACGTTATAATACGGTATAATGGGAAACAGTCCCGTAAGAATACGGGATTTATGCAAGATCTATTGAAAGATTAAAACATTATCTCTTGCCGAGTGTGTATAATTCATCACTTGGCCACTGTTCCATATTCGATAGAGCGAAAATAAGCGCGAAAAAAAGAAATGTATTAAATATTCATTGCTTTTAAATATAAGTGATATGGTTTTGTTTTTTTTTTTTTTTATTTCAATTGTGTCAACATCACATATCGAGTCCTCGTTCGCGCTCGAAGTTGAATCGAATACGAATTATTTAAAGCTATATTCGCGTTTTGAGAAAATCCAGGCGAAAGAAAACAGAGAGTATCGTTAATACATCGAATGTTGAAGCGAGATTCGCTCTCGGAATCAGCGGCCTTCGTCGAGTGTATTCCGAGACGTCAGCCATGTACATACGTGTATACACTCGAAACGACGACGAGTGGGTCGCCGGCGGATCCCGTTATGAGCACAACGAGCGATAACTGTATTGGCCGGATAACACGGTGCCTTATTATCCGCTCGTCGCTGTGCCACCGATTGGCCTTTAATCGTGGAAAATCGATCACCTCGTCGTGGCGCGATCGCGGAAAACTCATTTTTTACGGGCGTATTATTTCCCGGCGTAAATTTCGCAAAACCTCGGCGACCGATCAGGAACACGAAGCGGGTTCAAAGCGGGTTTTCGTGTCATAAGGACAGCTGAACGTAACTCAAGGCTGCAGGGCACAAACCGCGATCATAAAGCAACTTCGCACGCCGGTCGCTGTCTACCTCGCGACCGGCTGTTCCAATTTTCGCATGGGGTCCCGCTCGCGACGACCCTCAAGCTGACGTGCGCGTTGCGAACTTTTTTGAGGCCTTTGCTCGCGTGGGAACAGGGTCGTTTTATGGAAATGTTTGCGTATTACCGAAGCGGGAGCGCGCGCGGATAATTCGCGGACACGATCTAGCGAACAGAATTCCGCGATCGATCTTGGATCTCGGTGAGAAACACAAAAAGCATATAAACAGATTCTTTCTCTCTCTATTATGTATTTACTTTATTTCTTATATTATAAATAAGAAACATTTGTACAGTTTCTATTTTGCTGTTTTATTGATTAGTAATTTAATTCTCATTCTCGGGGTTAACTCAATAAAGATAGGAATGTTTAATTTATTATACTTGTTTACGAAGGTCAAAAGTGTTAAAAATGTTGCAGATTTTATCATTTCTAAGCTCTTCCGCTTGTATACTTGATGCGCAACATGGAATTATAAAATCAATTTCAACACAGAGGCTTAGACGCGTGTAAAATATAGAAAGAAACGAATGTTGCCCACGTGTGCAGATATAAAACCGGTTAACGCCGGAGATTAATGAGATCGTGGATATAACTTCTGTAGTGAATCATAACTTAACCCTTTATATTGCGACGCTCAAGATAAACTAATTTAATATAGCAATCTGAGATTATAATAATCTCGCGCGGTTCGAGAAGCAACGGGAAACGCGCCGCGTTTAAAACTCGGACTCACCGTTTCGGAAGCCCCCGGCGATGGAGTAGTCCCCGTGAGCCGCTTTGTAGTTGTGCAGAAGCGCATGCCTCGTCAGTTCGGGATCAATCGGCCGTGGCTGATGCGATCGCGCGGTTCGACTACTGCCCGCCCAGAGATTCTTGAAGCTCCTCGATATCGCAGCGCTGCAAGAATGGACGGCACACATTCATCCATTTTTTTTTAAATTGTTCATTCTTACGTTACATTCTCTAGCGAATGTAACGTAATTCCCACAAAATAAAATTTAACCATTTTGATGGAGAGCGTTTTCAAAGAGTCTTGAATAATCAGTTTGTTATCTTTGTCTACTCATTTTAATTTAAAAACATGTCGCTACTTACGCCGGATACTGCATGTTATTCGGTCCTAAGCAGTCATCGGGATCGGTGAGCGCGTCGCCCCATACGTATTTCAGACCTAGACCGTTACCCTCGCACTTATTGGCGCCGTATGTGTACGCAAACGTCGTGATAAGAAGTACAAGACCGAGATATCTGGACATCTGGAAGTAATTGTGTAAACGTGTTTCGATCATACATTCCCTTTTCGCGTGCACGTTTTATCGCAACAAAAATCCCTTTTAACTTTTAGAAGCCGTGTTTCGCGATATATTAGCCAATTCGAGGTTTTCTCGTTACAGACTGCGATTCGATAGATTGTCATTGAGGAAGTACACGTAAGTGTACAAGTAAAACGTATAAAATAAACTTTCTTTTAAAACGTAACGTTAAACCGACGAAAATGATACCTATCATTTCTCGCTTGCCACTTAGATCTAAAGTGATAGTTTAGCGGAAGATCTTCACGTGTAGATATTGATGTGTATTCTCCAGCGTCATTTGCAGCTGCGGCTGAACAACACGCGCGACGGCATTAGAGACAAAGCGATAGTCGCGCAAAGAGGAGCGCTACAGGCCGCGGGCAAAATTCTTTTTTTTCCGAGAGGGTATTATTTTCTTGTTAATCAGAATTGATATTGCCTGCGATGAGCTCACGTTGCGTCAGCGTGTGTAGGCAGGATAAGCATGCAGAACGGACGCAACGGAAGAATGCGCGAGCGGAAACCGAGTTCGCAAGAGGTCAAGAGAAAATGACACACGCAGGTGTGAGCACACCGAAAGAAAATGCCGCAACTGCTTCCTGAATCGAAGCCGTTGCACTGAACGTGAATGATATTCTTTAAGTCTCCTTCAAAGTGAATCCTGCACAACTGTTCTTACAATTTTTTTTTAATTATTTTAATAAGAGTTGTTGCAAAAAAGTGAAGATGTTTAATTTAAAGGGGTTGAACAAAGAAACAAATTTTTACTACAAATATCTTTTAAAGGAATATTAAACTCACGTGACTGACAGGGTTCTTTTTGTGTGGTCAAGTCGAGTTGCGGCTTGTTCATTTATTTTTCGAAGGCGCCACTTGGAAATAATTATAATCGCTGGAGAAAAAGAAAGAGAAAAAGAGTTCAAGAAAAAAGATATATATCTGGTTTCTTCACGGTCAATAATATTCTATATATATCTATACCGTGTTTATTGGTTAAAAAAATAGAACTACAATTTCAACAAAAACTGAATACATCTGATTTTCGCTTATTTCCGATTGTTTTTTCTGTTATCGTGATATATGTACACATCGCTCCAATTAATCCTTTTACGGTACGAGCATCATACATACGCGTGTATACAAGAAGCAATCTGATGTAACGGATGATCGTCGATGTTCGCCGGGAAATCACCGGTTCTCGTGAGGCTCGCCATCATTTCGCTCTCGGAATCCGCGTCGAAAGAATTTCCGTTTCGCGGATGAAGTTTACCGTGAAAAAAAAAAATCTCGTCAACCAGAATTCTCAATTTTTTCCCTTTCGAGACGTCCCGGCATGTTGAGAATCGAGGAAACAACAGAAAGAGGAAGGAAACGCAGAGAGTGAACGCGTCGGGAGAACGCGAATTGGGCAGAACGATTACGATTATACGGTCGCGTAATTAATGCGCGACGCGCATAATTAATTCCGCATATGCTATTCGGGGTTTCTAGGTTGCTACTAGGGACCACATGAAATCCGTTATTCCCGCTTATTTGCTCGCAGCCGTGTATATATTCCGGCGTCCGCGTTTCCACGCGGAATAATAAAGAGGAATTGCCTTTCAACGTTTGATGCGAGTCCTCGTCTGGCGAGGCCCAATTAACCTTGGCACGGTTGAGAAGGATTGATACACTTTCGCCGCGATTCATTTCTTTCTCGGGGAAAAGAAAAAATTACTTCAAAAATATTGCGCATTGTAAATTTTTAATTTATTTGAACTAGAGTTTAAACCAGGTAGAAAAAAAAATATAAAGTTTCTAGGCTGACTAGAGCATATAATTATTAGAAGAGTCATAAAAAAAAAATACCACGAGGGATTATCGCTTTTCGGAGAACGATTCCGGCTGACGTTTGACGGACATTCGAATAACGAACGAGCCACAGTCAACGGGAGAGCAAGGAAATCATTAACGGATACCGTCCAAGGTTGGTCAATGGCCGTGACCGCCGAGAGCGCTCGCGCTGTTACCTGTTGCCTCGGTAAATCCTTGAGATGCCGACATTGATATCTCTTTCTCGTATCTCTATCGTATCGTCTCAGCGTAATCGGTCACGGTTCGTAAAATTTTCGAATTAACCGCACTTAACGAAAAATTAGAACGAAGATCGATCGATCGTTACGATAGTTGAATCGCGCTGAAACGCGCCGAGAACGTTGTGTCGATTAAACGCGAGAGAAAAATAATTGGTACAGCTACATAATAAGTTCACGCAATAGTCAAAAGATGATTATTCTCGTTATGGGCCGAAAACTTCTTCGTTAATCTGCGCGAACGGAGAAATGTAACGTTCTGCGATCGTAATTTATTCTTTTCGCTCGGCCGCTCGCTTTTGAACGATATTACTCGCTTCTGGAAGTGTAACAACAACCGAGCGTGCAACTGTCGCGTGCTTTTTGCGGGCACGAAAAAAGCGCACTCTTTGCTAGATTAGCGTTACGATTAATCAAAGTGCCGGCGGTGCTTCCCATAGCGCAATCATTTTGCAGATCGGCAAAAAGAGGAAAAGGTCGCACGGAACAGAAAAGAAAGAGAGAAAGAGATGAACCCGATCTTTCGTTTTCCATTCTGATATGTTTATACACTCGTCCCGGTGTATAACGTTACTCTATCGTCGCGACCTTGTAGTTAATTAAAAGCGTTCTCACGCCGACCGGCGTGTACTTAAATCCGTGATGCGAATCGACCGATCACCGGGTCTTTTTACGGTTCCTTGCTTCGCCCTGGATTTTCGCACGAGAGTCACGGTGAGATGCATCGTGCATGCGCGATTCGCGCCTGCTTCGAATTCGCGACACGGTTGATTTAGATTTTACGATTTCAAAGGAAAGAGTGCACGAATTAACAAAAAAAAAAGAAGAAGAAAGATGCGACTGAAGAATTGATAAAAAATAATTCAGTATTTCGATTGATTGCAAATTCTATCCATAAAAATTATTATTGATTCGATGACGTTCAAGTGCATAGACCGTGTCTCAGTGTGTTCAAGCATGTCGCGTGGGCAGATGGTGTAAGAGGAAGAGAAGCGGCGCGCACGTGAGAATCTGAACTTGAGAGAGCCCGTAATCGAGATCTTCGCCGGCTCCGCGCTGGCGGCGATTTCGGGACGGGACGCTGCAATTATTCCCGACAAAGATTTCTCACGTCGGTCTGTGTGTAATATCGTCGACCCGACAAGTGTATACGATTACCGCATCAAATTGAATTTACCTTCATAATCTTTTTCTTCTCGTCTTCATGAGATAACACAAAAAATTTATTTTTTCAGAAACATGTTTTCATTTCGAATGTGTACATACCTACTTTTGTTTCCAATTTCCAAACACACAAAGCATATAATTTTAGAGTATAATTTTTTTAAACATACATTGATCCGATTTGTTTTTCTTAGTAAAATTTTTTTAATTTATTTCTCTAATAAAATTTCAATTAATTTAGCTGATATTTTTCGCAATTGTAACGGAATATAATAAAGAAAAGTTAAAGCGTAATATCAATTCGACAATGATCAAAGAAATTCCGTCTGTTTGCTTCGAAAAACAGAATTTCTCTACGGTCCACGCGCAATGCGTCACCGAATCTAACGGTGAATCGTTGAATCGTCCAAAACGTCCTTTCCTCTCATACAAGTTCGGACGTTATCGAGTATACGTTGGCTCATTCTAACGGTATACGCATTTCGGTGATTCTTTCATGAATAAATTATTAAAATTGTCGTACTGTTGAATTCCTTCTTGCAGTTGATGCGACAAATGTCAAGGTGACAAATCTTAACTTGGCAGTAAATTAATTACGCATTTATATTTATTTTTATAAGAGAACGGATATAATGAATCGCATAATAAAAAATGCACAATTCAAGCTCGTAACGAACAACTAAACTACTTTAATCTATTGTTAAATATTAAACATCGCAATATAATATTTTCAATATTTATTTGATGCTAAAGATATGTATAACACTATTTTATTGGAAACCTAATAAATTTGATCATTCTACGACACTATTGTGACATCTAAATTTTTTTTTTGTAATTAATTCTATCGAAGTAGAATGCCGGAAAGAATCGTCGGATGTTTACTACGAAAACAAGCCGAACGCGTACCTCGCAGCCTGCAGCTGTGCGGTAAAACGTTATATACCTTGGATAATAAACGTCCAAGGCATAACGTCCAAGCGGCCTTTTAAGTACTCGAACTCGACCGCGCGATGATCGTTTCTTTTGAAAGAGCGCTTCGTTCTCGTCTACCAGCGCGCGAGCGGACTGAATCTCGTGTTTCTCTCAAACCATACGAAGGGTGGTTTTCTGACAGTTGGTCCGAATCCCTGTGACAAATTACTGGTTCAAGATTCGCACAAAAATCGGAATGTTTTCAGTGAAAAACAAACATGATCGTTTTCTTTATTTATCACAGACCTCAATCAAAATTCGCGAGCCTCGCTAAAAATCAGCAAAAAGCGGTTGATAGCCTGTCCTCGTGTTATATTATAATATAAATTTCAAGCAACCGTTCAGTATTCTGTTACTCACCGTGAGGAGCATTTGTTTCAACTTGGATTACAAGTCCTTTCTCGGCCTGTCCGGCGACCTCCGCGTTACATCAAAATCGACCAGGCCGTCCTCGAGTTCGGTGAAGAAAAAAAGAAAATTCCGAAAAGAAGAATATTAAAATTTGGGCACACCAGTTTTTCTTTTTCTCTTTCTCTCAAACACCGCTCATGTCACTGCACCGGATGTCGAGTGAGGTCGAGCACCTCCGTCCTCGCAGGTGGATGTCCAGAGGTTGACTGTAGAATCGTAAGTAACCGCTCTCTGTGCTTGGGCAGCGAGCCGGGGCAAAAGAGGGGATCTCTCTCTCTTTCCCTCTTGACCGAGAAGAAATACTGGTCCTCTAAACCTTTTTCCGCTTACTGATAAAGAGAGAAGACAATTCGGAGTAAGAGAAGATAGTCTCGGTCACAAATTCCTTTTTCTAACAAAATGTGCGACCGATAGTAACGAGCATCCGAGGCTTCTCTCGCGTAATATCAGGAGAACTGAGAAAATCGCAATGTTTTTCAAAAGAATAATTGCGTCGATCAGCTGATAGATAGATGAACGTAATCAGTTGTTTATAAAAGAAAAAGTTATTCGCTCTATTAAGTAGTAAGCAGAATTGCATATTCAGAATTAATTAATGTTTTTAATATGGTCGAAAAATTTACAACTTTTATTTGAATAATACTTATACATAATAAAATAAAGAACAATAGTACTGAATAAAAAATGACGTAAAAGATGAGACAATACTGTTAATATAATCTGTCCAGTCGAGAATCATAAAAAAGAGAATATATATTATAAAAAAACAAAACAAAAAAATATAAAAATTTAAATTTGAAATCCTTATAGTTACATATCAATGAAAAAGATTCTTAATTATATGGCACGCTTCTAGAAATTGTTTTTAAAACATAGAATGTAAAAATAGAAATACATATACGTATAATCATAATTATGTATATATTGTGATATATGATAGAATTAATATAATTTATATTATTTATATTCTCTGTATCAAATATGTATAAAGTTTGATGTCAAATATGCACTGACTATTATTAGAAAATTGAACTCCGTGACATCTTATATATTCTCTGTATGATCTCTCAACATTCTTTTTCTTGTAGCTATAATTAACATAAACTGACTGATGTACGCAAAATCATTTTGCAATCATCATGTGTAATTGCAAAACTACGTCTCGATCAACGCAATATTGTTAACAACACGCAATATCACATTTTTTTATTAGTGTATCAACAAATGATATAAAATGTTTAAAACTTATGTTGCCAACAATGTTGTGCCGGCCTAAACTAAACATGTAGGGACATAAAATTCACACATTTATGAACTCATGAAAAAAGTCAAAGAAGTGGTATCTATTTTGCCAAATATTTAATCTGATGACAATTTTTAACTTAAATCAATTGATTAATCGCATTAAGCACAGATGAATTTTTACTACGCAAGAGTGATCAATGAATTTTAAAACACTCGCTCAAAATTGATAATCTGATGATTAAATATACGCATGTATTGTATAATGGTTTTTTTTGTCTATTGTATGCAAGAGCACCGTTTTAATATCAACACAATTCAACTGATTCAAAGTAACGTCTGTTAAAAAAATATCTTCTTTACAATTCTGTGAGAATAATACATATCTTATTGTAATAATCTTATATTCGGTACAACTATCATTGTCCAATATTAAACTTATTATCGAAACTAATCTAGATACAAAGGTAAAGAATTGAAAAATGAAAATTTGACCGTGTGTTTAAAAATCAAATTTAATTGAATTAACGGATGTGTCTAGATGCCCACCACGATAACTGCCGCGCTTCTTCTTTTGTTTTTCATGTCGGAATGACTTTCCCTTTGTGTATTTCAATACTTCATTGGCTTTTTCGCCCCACGAACCACGCGCACCTTTCTGTCAATCAGAATAAAACAAAAAATTTATATATTTGCTGTTATTGTACAAAATTACATATAGCAATATACATTAGCATTAATACAATCGCGATATATTTCTTAC
Source organism: Pseudomyrmex concolor (assembly GCA_014839585.1). Taxonomy (NCBI): domain Eukaryota; kingdom Metazoa; phylum Arthropoda; class Insecta; order Hymenoptera; family Formicidae; genus Pseudomyrmex; species Pseudomyrmex concolor. Next base: position 1,833 of record QVOB01011623.1, on the reverse strand, counting down.
CTTTATATACACGTACATGTCTGTCGTAACGTAAATATCTATCTACATTAGTCAAAAACAAGCCTTGTATTTTGGCGAGGCGCATTCATATCAAAACTACCTTTACGTCGATCGTCGTGACTATTGTTTCCCCAGGATTTTCTTGATCCGTCATTTCCACCCCAAGATTTTCTGCCGTTAAAACCGCCTCTGCCACCACCCCTACCACCGCCTCTACTACCACGAAAACCACTGCGACCTCCAAAATCACTTCTATTATTACTATCCCCATTTTTATCATCCCTATTCCAACGACCACCGCCACCTTCGTTATTCCAACGACCGCCGCCGCGACCACGTCCTCTGAAATTGCCGCGATCATTTTCGTCACCCCCCCTATCGCCTCTACCCCTAAATCCACCCTTAAATCCACCTCCCGAATCTTGTCTTTTAAAACTATTATCTTCTTCACTTTTGAATCCACATCTCGAATTTTGTTTTTTAAAACTATTATCTTCTTTGTTATCCTAAAACAAACAAGAGGAACAGGTCATATGCCCGTGGAAAAGACAAATTTACGAAGTAAATTGAAAGTCTTAATGAATAATCGAACACAAACTGGTGAATGCACGGAAATAGTAAAAAGCATGGTCTCAAGCTTTTCAAAAAAAGGGCGAGTGACCTGTGCCTCTTAAACGTTTTCCGCGCATTTACCTTTGCTTCGAAGGAATTGTTAGCCAATATAGGATCCATCTCGATTTCTTCGTCTTTTACGCGTCGATATGTAGTATTTGAGTTAAACTGTATACAAATCATTAAAAAACAATCAATAAAAAAGATGTACTAAACTGATGAGAAATTATATAAAAAAAAAAAAAGATTCGATGTAAAAGCAACGATTGTCTTTTAAGTAGATTTTAATAATTTATAAATGTCTCAACATATTCCACGAATACGTCAAACAGTGTTTACTAAACGTACCTTGTCGTCTCCATTTAAGCTACTATTAGCTTTCACAAAATTGCCATAGTTAGTTTTCGTGACTTTTGCGGCTATTGTTGCTCTTTCGTCATTATTTTTTCTCTTTACTGCTTTTGACGTCGTGGGAGCTTTCGCTGGTGTTTTTTTCTCATCTGAGTCACTTTCTTCTGAACTAGAATCTTCTTTCTGTTTAGCTGGTGTTGGTTTCGTAGCTACTGACTTAGCTGCCGATTTTGATTGTTCTTCTTCGGAGTCCGAATCAGAATCAGAAGATTCTTGCTTAGCAGCTGCTTTCGATACTTTCACCGGCGTAGATGTGTTTGATGTTGTATCTTCTTCCGAATCATCTGAATCTTCGCTAGAAGATTCTTCTTTTTTCGATATTTTTTTAGGTTGTGCTGCTTTACTAGGTTGCGCACTTGGTTTCTGTGTCGGCTTTTTCTTGTCATCAGAATCATCTGAATCCTCGCTTGACGATTCTTGTTTCTTCTTTACAGATGCAGCTTTATTAACAGCATTTTGTTTAACAGAATTTGGTTTTTTAGATGGAGGCTCTTCTTCACTGCTTTCCTCGCTTGAAGAAGATGCTGTTTTCTCAGTGGCAGTTGCAGGAATTGATTTCTTAGCAGGCTGTTTAAGAGAATTTGGTTTCTTAGATGCGGGCTCGTCTTCTTCACTGCTTTCCTCGCTCGAAGAAGATACTGTTTTCTCAATGGCAGTTGCAGAAGTTGATTTCTTAGCAGGTTGTTGTTTAAGAGAATTTGGTTTCTTAGATGCGGGCTCGTCTTCTTCACTGCTTTCCTCGCTCGAAGAAGATGCTGTTTTCTCAGTGGCAGTTGCAGGAATTGATTTCTTAGCAGGCTGTTTAAGAGA
>QVOB01011622.1:0-38732 GCA_014839585.1 Pseudomyrmex concolor | reverse complement strand
ATATATATATATAACACAGATATAATACATAATACTGATAGGTGTGTAATATTGATACGAATGACGGTTTGTTTTCGACGGAGCGTCGAAAATTCGGAGTGCCCGCCGACAATCAAAATATTAATCAATCCGGAACGCACAATGTACCTGGATAAAAATTTATGAAACCTGATATAACGTACACGCGGGAAATCGTATTAATTTGGAATTAAAATACGAGATACGCGCGCGCGCGCGTATTACTCCGGCCAAATTTTCTTTCGTATATATTCATCCTCTTTGAAATCCTGTATTTATGCCCGTACATATATAAAATATATATGCTATAATATGTGTGTGTGTGTGTATATATGTGTGGAACGTGACTTTCGCTTGGTGATTTTCGGAATCGGATCGAGAGACAATAACATACAATATTGTGTGTATCGTATATCGAAGATAGAGCATTGTATTGAGATAACATACATCGTCATCTGCGGCGGACAAGATTTAGAATCGTACGGGTTTTCTGAATCTCTTCTGACCATCCATCACCCGGTCGTATCGTGATCCTTGCGCATTATCAGGTCGCGGAATTCGGCGCGCGTGTCGTCGGTGACAAATATCGGCGTGCATGCATACAGGTTTTTTCTTGCGTTTGCGAGACGGTAAAAAAAAAAAAACAAAAACACGCGCGCAACGACGACGACGAAGAAAGGGTGGTCCGATCGATCGGCTTGATTAACGGTGTTATCGCGTGGAATTCGTAACAAGGTGATTCCGACATCCGGCGTGCACACCGGTGAAAAGCTACGCGTGCCGTTCACAACAAAGAATAAAAAATCCGACGACGAGGAACGTTCCCCGTGTGTTGTTTCAATGGCCTTTCGAAGTAGCGCAGCGGGTAAAGGTCGGCGACGTTAATGCTAACAATAATCTCGCGACGGGAGATGAAGTAACACGAACAGAGAGATAGATAGATAGATAGATAGAGAGAGAGAGAGAGAGAGAGAGAGAAAGAGAGAGAGATATCGTCGTGTATGCGATCGCTATTTGCGAGAGTCCGCATTTGCGTCAATAGCAGACCAAAATAGAAAAAACTATAAATTACGCTGCGGATATTCTTCTGTTTTGTCATTTTTTTTTTTTTTTGTATAAAGAGACATTCCGTCATATACGTATATAAGAGCAAAGAAGGATACGATATAAATAAAATATCGAAGTGAATATTGGGAATGGCTCGGCAGGATAATGTCATTCGGAATGTCCTCTGAGCGGCCGATCGTCCCTTTGTGCGATGGTCCGGCCTTTTTCGTATAGAAAGAAAAAGTCCTCTTCTCTATCTCGTCGCTCTCAAATTTCGCTTGATATTGCAGCGCGCGGCGTGATTAAAGCGCGGCCGAAAATTAAATTTTTCAGGGAAAATTAACAGGTCGCGCAAGAGAATTAATTGGCGCGACTACTCGCGACCTCTGCTATTTTCAAAGAGCCATTCTCTCGTGCCGGGATATTTTGCGAGAGATAGCGGCAATAGATGCGCGCGTAACGCACACACACGCACACGCACATACACCGGTGTGCGCCGCAACCGCGCGCGCGTACATGGCAAATTAATAAATTAATGAATTGATAAATTGATAGATAAATTTGGCGATAATCCTGCGGGATGTAATTTATCGATGGAATTAGAGTTGAAGCCTCGCGTAACGTATTTCGCGATTTTTAATTATTTTTGGTGTATCACGCGAGTACGTTGACGTTGAATTTGTTCGGTTTTTGTCGAGTTTCTTTCGAGTGCACTACAAATGTAAAATGTTGTAATTTTGATAAACCGAAACTAACGTACAACCAAAAACAAAAAAAAATATGTAACATTAAAAAAACTGCTGGTTCGCTCAACGCGGGAGAGGTTTTCGTCGTTGAAAATAGACTCTTGAGCGACTCGCAAATCACAAAGGCTCGTCGTGGACTAGAGAAGATAAATTTGTGAATCGGCGCGTGCATGCGATCTCTTACGTGTGTCTCACATATCAAATTCCACGGAGCGCTCGTGCAGAATGCGGTGCGCAACGAGTAGTTTCAGTAGTATGCCTATTTGCAAGTCGCGACACGCTCAAGTCCCCCGCAACGTCGTCATGGCTTTGATTATATTGCTTTGCTCGATCGACCACATCGAGAGTGGATTCGACTGTGACGAGGCCACTTGCCGCTTATGGAGATACACTAGAATCGAAAGGTCAAAAAATTCGCGCGCGATTTGTTCTTCTTGTACGTTTTTCTTCCTAATGACAAGAAAATATATAAATAAATTGTACGCGCGAAACTCTATACGCAGAATCATCTCGCGTTACAAAAAAGAACGCGCTGTCGTATAATACGCAGATTGGAAAGTAACGAAATATCGATTACTTGTAAGGTCGCTGCGAGATCGCGCGTTGCTTCAAGGTCTCGACACACGAGAACGCAAAGTTTATCAGATCACTTTCACCATTGAGAGGATTTTAATGTTGCCTGATCGTGAGGCGTGTTGCCAAAAGTACGAGATTAAAAGAGGTAGAAAGAAAAAGAGAGAAGGTAATCGACACACACACACACACACAAATCCTTCTTCCTTTTCGAACTGTCAGCATATAATACGTAATTCGATGGTTGGAAGCAGCACGAATGGGACGGCAATTTACAGTAATCGTTGATTGCGCGACTCGATGAATCGTTATTCAAATCCGTGCCGTGAGAGGCCGACGGACTGGAAATGGGCTCGCGAGACCGGAAGTTACTGCGAGTGCCTACGGATGCCAATTTCCCGATTATTTCACGAGCTGTTTATTATTTTAGCGACGCAAAATTTAATATCGACCGACAATAGTTGACCGATTTTGCGTTTTCGAACTTCCGCTGAAAACTTCGAACTTGCGTCGCCGTTGATCATTAAATATAAAACTTTTTCGGCGCGAGTTTTTCGAGATAGCATTTCTGACAATAGTTTTTATTAAATTTATTGGGAAGAAGAGGAATGTATTTCGATGAATTTTGTATCCTTCTGTTTGCAAATTCTTTATTTATCCTTGGACTGTTTTTTTTTTTTGATTATTTGATAAACGAATTGATAAACGAATAATTCCGAGATCTCGCGAGTTGCGACACACGCGTCAATATTTAATTAAAATATTTTGTCACATCGAAATGTAATCGCGTGGAAAGATCTATATTCGTGTTAAATATATGCGAAAATCTGTCATCATCCAATTCCAAAAATCAGTCGGCCTTCGCTGTCGAAACTCGCGACTGCGTTTCGGAGACGAGTTTCTAGAACTTACGCTGCGTGCCGTCGTGTCGCAAGGTGGTAATTATTAGTTTCACACGGAGTTCGTTAATAAGAGATATTATTACTATATTTTCTCGGATGTAATTGCGGATAAATAGAAGACGTCGAAGATAAATTACAAATCAATTAGCCGAATTACATATAACTCCCAACACGCGCGCATGCGACACATAAATCATCATAATTGGCATTATGAGATTTTATTCTCTATATTGTTTTGATTTCGTTTTTTGCAAAAATTGGCAAACGCGCGGATTTAAATTCAATGCTTTCATTTTACATCGTTATTAAATGAGCATAAAGTTAAACCCGCCTTTTAACTCTCTCTCTCTCTCTCTCTCTCTCTCTCTCTCTCTCTCTTTCTCTTTCACTCTCATAAATCGAGAGCGCGGAATTTACATTTTTAAATGTTTTTATCCTAAATTACATAACATTCCTTAGATTTCGTGCAACAAAACTGCGTGTACTTGTTGCTTCGCGAGAGAATGAGCCACTCTTGAAATCGATATATCGTAATTTTCTTCCCGTCGATTTCTGGCACGCTCGATAAATCGCCCGCGCACGCGACGTCCTCGCTCCGCATATTCGACACATATTCGAATTTTAAAATAAACGTTTATGAACGGGCCGTTTTTAACAATAACCGGTCGTTTTGTCAGCTAATTAAAATTATCGCGTGCGAAGAGGAGACCAGTAACGCGCCAATTTCAGCGGCATATCCAATAGCTGTTTTCTCTCTCTCTTCCTTTCCCCCTGCCTCATCCTCGTTCATTTCTCGCGTATTGCACATTTTTCTATATGCAAACGAAGCTACCAGTCGAATAATACGCTGACCGGGCGCGTCCTCATTGAGATTCCACATAGCAATCGGCCGATACAGTCGACTATTTTACTCCGGCAACCGCATTGTGTAAGCGTAATAAAATATGCAAAATTTATCGACACGATCGACGTTCTCTCTTTCTCTCTCTCTCTCTCTCTCTCTATAATGTATATATTATATATACATACATATATATACACGTGGCCCATCCGATCGCGACATTATAAATTATCATTACATTTTACGAAGTACTAGGTCGCGCGGGATCAAACTTCATTTTATTTATAACGACTACGTTGTCTTATCGGCAAACCGGGGGAATTGCATAACAACATGCGAGTTCGCGGACATGTATAAGAGATATAAATAATCTTGTATATACATAAACATTTATTCAGAAAAAATTTACATTATATATTGAAAAAAAAAAAACTGACTCGAAAGAAACAGTCACGACGTTTTCGTCTAAAAGAGAGAAAAAGAGAATTACAAAGAATTTATTATTAAATGTATGTGTGTGTAGAGAATTTAATAATAAATTCTCTAATAAATTCTCTACACACAGAGAGAGAAGGAGAGAGAGAGAGAGAGAGAAAGAAAGAGAGAAAGAGAAACGCAAAATTTTTTGCCGATGTTCAAATGAGAGTATCAATCAATGCAGTCGTTTGAATCGTTTAAAGAAACAATTTTAGATCGCAGCGCAAACGCGCGGCCGAGTAAATGGTCCCTGTTTATTAAGTTCATTGCGCTTACTCTCGGAATGCGATTCTCTTGCGATGTGAACGCGGTTCTTTTCGCGAGATCTGAAAAGAGAGACACACGAGCGCATTACTACCCTCATTTGTTGTTTGATGCGTCGTTCGACTCTTGTCGCGGTCTTCTCTCTCTCTCTCTCTCCCTCCTTCACTCGCTATTTCGCGAATACTTGTGTGCGCCGCGACCTGATTCACGCCGAATCGCAATAAAGCGCTATTGGGTCGTTAAAATGAAACGAAACGGTAACTAGGCGGAAACAACGGCGGAACAGTCGCTAAATTGTACGACGCGAAATACACAGTACAAAAGTCCCCGGCAATCGGGGAGTGTAGTACTTCGCGTCGCATCAATACTACGCGCGCCGATCTTGTGCACAGCTGCATGTAATGCGATCTTTAACGTGAGGCAAAAGTGTAAAGAACTTATCAAGGAACTTGAAACGCCTGTCGAGTAAACAAGTATACCGGATGAAATTCGCGCGAGACAACGGCAACTTGTGCGACATAAGCCGTTGTTTCTTGTAAATTTGAGAACATTAATTATTGAATATAATTTTTCGCGAAAAGAGAGAAAAAAAAATATATATATATATTTTGCATTCTTTTGTTATATTAGGTGAAGTAAAAAGTTCTGAGCGTTTTCCGCTAAAGACAACTAGCGGAAAACGCTCAGAACTTTTTACTTCACCTAATAGTTGACACATCAAATTTCATTGCGGTGAAGGAAATTCGACAACAAAGATATGATTTATTACCGGACTATGACTTTGTTCTGTGAGACAGTTGTATTCGTACATGTGTATCGGCCGATAGATAATTGAATTGACGAGACCGTTTGTCGCAAACTTAATTTCTCGAATCAATCGTTTTTTTTCTTCAATATGAATATTATAAATCATCACACTCGCGCGTGCGGACTTCAATTGCGAACTCGTGCGCTTCATTTGTTAAAATTCAATTTTGTTGCGACACACGTGTGTGCGCTCCTAATAAGCACGTCACTTCCAAAACACTTGACAAATATTTTTTGGGGAGGTTGTTTTTATTTAAACAGTCGTCAGAGGATTTAAATTCGTGCATTATCAAGCGTTCTTTATCGGATTGTTTGCCGCTGACATTTACAGATAAAATCAAGCGGGACAATTTAAAAATTACGTGAAAACATAATTCACACCGGCATTACACACAGATGAGAAAAACGTGTGTCATCGTGCATTACACAGTCTCGAGAGACAGAGATCTCTCTTTTTCATTTTTACCTTTTATTATTCTCTTTTCAGAGACTGTGAACAGATTCAAACAAAACCTGCTGAATTATTTCTGGAACATGCCCGACATCACGAACATCCAGATTCCTGAAGGCGCAAACACGACTTCCACTACTAAGGTTAGTAAATCCGAATCCGTAGATGTAACTCTCAGGAATCAATTTCTTGTGCGTGGTTTTCCAAATTCTCGGGCGTCGAGTTAATCGGTGAAATTATCGCGTCGCTCTTCCTCACCCGTTCTCTCCCCGTTCCTCCCGTTGTGTTCTAAAGCGCCAGATTTCGAGCCGTCAAAAAAGAAGGAATTAATTGACGACACCGGTCGCAAGTGTGTGTGTGTGTGCAAAATAAAATAACAAGTTGGCTCAGCCAGCTTCAACACATTTGGAAAATAAAATCGCGAATCAAACAAATTCTGTGCTGACTTTTAAGCTTAAAGATAGTAGTACGGTCTTCCGAAGTGGCTAGAGAGCGACAAATTAGCACGAAATAAAGAGCATTGAATTTCCGTGTAGGTTTTATTCGATCGCGCGTGCTGAAATGACCTGTGCCGAGGCTTAATGCAACGTTAAAATAATTCCCGGCAACACGCGAGGAAGCGCAGCGTCGCGCCGGACGCGTCGCGAGGATAATGCATCGTCGGCGATCCACGTATACATGTGTATATACTTACATGGGTGGATAGTGTGAAACACGACGACGGGACGGACGCGAAGGACGGCACGGGACAATCTTAACAATGGGCAACCGGTAACGCCAAGTGCACCGCGATGGCGCGCTGTGTGTACGTGTATGTGTGTGTGTATGTGCGCGTGCGTGTATATGTGATCGGATTACTGCATTTCCCGTTGCCGTATTGTTACACGCTCGGAATCTGCGCGACGCCATCGCTCTCTGATATGTAAGTCGCTTAGCGCGCTTAATGCGACTTGCCGCACACACAAAGCGCGAGCAACGGAAGCGGATAACTACTATATACCCGCGTCGCCGAAAAGTTCGTCGCGCCTCGCGAGAGCTTCGCGGACTCCCTTTTCTCGGACACCGCGCTCTGCATATGCAAAAGCGACCGTCGTTTTGCGAGAATATTCGCACGAGGTGAGAGGAAGGAACACGGGGAGAGATTGGTCTTTTCCGAGACTATCCGCACGTGTCAGTTTTTATCCTTCCGTTAATTTATGAAATGCTCTCGTCTGTGTGCGTGTAGTTATTATTATTATTTTTTTTTTAAATACGTTTGTGCGCAAAGTATTGAATTTTCTTAGATTAATTTTTTAATTCTTTCTTTTTGACATAAAACTCGCGAGTTGTTTTTTTGGGATTTTGGTAAAACTAGTGTAAACGCGAAATAAAGCGGTTATACAACGAAATGCGAAGAAGACGTAAGTAAGATTAAAACGTGATTCGGCGTTTTTCCGCGGGAAAATATCGAAAACTTTCTTCGCGCTTTCACGACGCGTAAGTTCACTAAATAGAGCGGTTCACATAATTCACGAGGCGTTATATCTCCTTGTTAACAGAGTAAACCAATGCATTGTATCGCGCGGCGTCATGTGTCGAGCGTGAGCGAACTCACGCAGCGGTTGCAAGTTCTTAAATAATAAAGCTTAATTAATTTTGATGATGCGTTTGTCGGTTACGCAGCTGTAAAACGTTTAAGCAATCCATTTGCACGCCTGTCGAGCTCTTTCATGCACGTGCATATATTATACAATCTGTGTGACAGTAAGTGTATTGCAGAACGGATTAAATTGTTTGACGTTAAAAAAAAGGTGTTCAAATATTTATATCGTAAATCGATTCGTTCTCGAGTCGAGTTTTTCTAACATATATATTTGAAAATCGGATAATTTGTTCTTTGAAATTCAATCTAAACGTACGATTCTTTTTCCGATTATCTTGATTGCCGATCTGAGTCACGCGTCAATCGTCTGATTGCAGATCATTAACGGACACGTGGTGACCATCAACGAGACGACGTACACATCGGGCGACGAGAACGGCGGCACCGCATTCCGCATTCGCATTATCGACGTGAAGCCGCAGAACGACACCATTCTGTCGATCGGCGGCGGCGACGTCGAGCCGATAACGGTGAAACCGGAAGCGACAGAAAGCGCCGAGACGATCGAGGATTTCAACAACGAGATCCCGAAGAACACGGAAACGTTGACTGCTTAAAAAATTAGCGCACGTTGTCCGAAAAAGCGAGCGATTTGGGAACATATATTTTGTAACATATATAGTTATGTCTTTGTTGTTGTTTCCTATCTCACTTCTCGATCGAACAATTGTTTACAACGTTTACCTGATGCGTCTCTCTCCGGAAAAATGTTGCTGGAAAAAAATGTGAAAGCCAAGATAATAGAGTACACACGCGGAAGATATACAGATACAAATTCAAACAGGAAATCTTTAATTGATTTTAATTACATGTGTAAAATAATTTACGTTCTCTGTTTTAACTGCAAAATTTATTTATTTTTTTTTATTTTGATGCGCTAAATCGTTAAACGATTTAATTAATTTTGTAATTAATTATTCAAAATTCCTACATTAATTCAAACGGAAATCAACAGAGTTTAAAGTTTAACGCGTCTTTATATTTCAAAAAACTTTTAAACTTTGAAATGTAACTAAGATATATATATATATATGTACACACATATATATGTACGCGCGTTATATTTTCATCATGTACATCTGTGTACCTTTCTTTCTCTTCACAGGCTAAAGCTCCTTTTATGAAATAGTAAAATCGAGATTGCAGAGAGGTAATTCATAATTAGGTTTATGCGTGCTTTCCGCACATACAGAAATAAATATCTTGCTTATCTCGCGCTCTTTTTAACTGTCGGATGCTGCGCACGAGAAAAAAAAAAGGTAAAAGCGGCGATACACAAACCAAATAAGTCACGTATAGCGTTTTTCTCGTTGAGAGAAGTATTTACACACGAAAAGGTTGTTCTATAGAAGTATATATGGAGTCGATATATATATATATATCGTGGAGTCGATATATATATATATATATCGACTCCACATCTGATTAATTATACAACTTGTCAGTCGCGTCTGTCAAGCGTAATACTTACGTTATTTCAGTCCGTTACGTGCGCGGCTAAATACGAATGAGATACAAATGTGAGATACAAATGTGAGATTGTAATCGCTGGTTGTGTCATTACATATTCTATATTCTATTTTTATATGTAAAACGGTACGTGAGAATTTTTTTGTTTTATTTTTTTGTTTTATTTTTTTATCGGTTTTTTAAGTGATTCTAAAAGCAATATTTAATAAATACTTGCGGATTTTCACTCTCTCTCTCTTTCTCTCTCTCTTTCTCTCTCTCTCTCTCTGTAGGTACAGATATTCCTTTGTTAAGTTTTTTCTTTAATGATGTCTTTTTACGGATAGAAGAGACAATAATACGAATTTACGTAACGAAGCACTTAGACGCGAGTAAACGTTGGTAAACGATTTACCAGGGCAGGGAAAGGTTTTGCAGAAAAATCCCAGCGCGGTGTTGCAAGGTTTTTTTAATATAAATATATAAATTTACAAAAAGAAGAAACATACGTTCCTGTAGTTATGCTGTATTCTCTCATTTAAATATATACATATAAATATATATATAATTCTTATATATTGTAAGAGTCGTAATGTATAAGCTGATTAGAGTTGGTGAATAAAACAAATAATATATATGTAATACAACACCTTATATTCCTTCCGCGATTGATCCAATTTATCTCTCTTTGTGAATTTCCAGTCACATTAAAATATTAGCGCGTCATCGCGTTGTTCAAGTTTTAGGCACATGTATATATATGTACACGTTTATATCTCTCTACTTACTGTTGAAGCGCATAAACTAAAGTGATTAATTGGCCATTATCATTTAAGCTACTTCACTTTGATGAATTGAATAGAGCGTGATTAAGTTTTAAACACATTTCGGCATCTGGTTGATAGGATAATAATCGCGTTCAATATTCAACGATAATTAGCGTATTCATCTTTTGAGTCTATATCGATCCGTTCTAACTAGAATGAACCAACAGGCATAGTAGAACAAATCTATTGAGAAAGTCATGACCGATGTATCTCGTCCTTTATATAATTACTACGCGTGTAACGTATGCATACAAAAGCAATTACCTTGGTTTTTACTACACGTTGATCTTAGCCAATAAGACTGAAAAGCGATGCCGCTGATAGAAACTTGAGTCCTTTTATCGTCTACACCAAAAAACATTTAATCGTAAAAGTCAGGCCTTCTAGACTTAATATCGAAATAGACCGTCTCTCCCTAACTGAAACCATTAAAAAGAATGATAAAAACATATATTATAAAACATATTTGTTAAAATTGTATTTACAATAGTTGTGTTTCCCTGTCTCTCCCTGTTTCTCCGGGGCTCTTTCTGTTTCTCCGTGTCTTTCCCTAACTGAAACCATTGAAAAGAATGATAAAAACATATGTTAAAAAAAAATTTGTTAAAATTGTATTTAAAATAACTGTGTCTCAATGTCTCTCCCTTTATTCCTGTGGCTCTCCGTGTCTCTTCCGGTTTCTTCGTGGCTTTCCCTGTCTCTTCGTGTCTCTCCCTAACGAAACCCATTGATTCCTAGACGTTCTCTGCCTCAATGGCTAAGATCAACGTGTATAAAAGTAGTATTTAATTTTTTTTTGAATTGTATTTAAAATAGCTGTCTCCCCCTGTCCCTCCCTTTTTTTCTATGACTTTCCCTCTCTCTTCGTGTCTCTCCCTTACGAAACCTATTGATTCCTAGACGTTCTCTGCCTCAATGGCTAAGATCAACGTGTATACAAATCGTATTTAATGTGTTTTTAATTTGTATTTAAAATAGCTGTCTCCCCTTGTCTCTCCCTTTCTTCCCGTGGCTCTTTGTGTCTCTCTCGGTTTCTTCGTGGTTTTTTCTGTCTCTTCGTGTCTCTCTGTGACGAAAATCAATTCGTCCTAGACGTTCTCGATCTCAATGTCTAAGATCAAATTGTAGTAACTGTATATGTGCTTTTAGATTATATTTTACTTATGTAATTTTAAAGTATAGTTATTGTTATGTAAAACCTTTATAAAAGATATTTTCAATTTTAAGAAGTGGAATTGAAAAAACATTTGGAAATAAAATTGTATTGAGAGGTTGATGGTTGATCACCAAAGATCTAACGGCGTTTTGGTGATGGTACTTCGCGAAGTAGTTTTATGTTTTTATTATGGTTTTGGTGGTGCAGGCAGTTTTTTGTAGGTTTAGAGATGGTAGGTATATAGAACATAGGAGTAATAAGAACATGTTTAGATTTTACACAGTATTTATTCTTATATAATATGTAGAAGTGTGTGTATCTTTTTCTGTCCCACTTTACACAGACTGCGGACTGTCATATGCAGTAACACATGTGCATACTGCTTCTGGTGTAGTTAAAAAATTTAACACAGGCATGTATAACGAGTAAATGTAAAGTAACATGTTTCCAAGAAGAAATTAATTTGTTTTTTTTTTTTTTTAAATTTGGTTGCTCGTGCACATAAGCACAGAATAGAATGGACAGAATAGAATAGACAGTTTGTTGACATCACGGAATAGAACCATATCCACATTTGACATAGCCTACGCACCGACAAGTCGTGTACACGGCTACGTAGTTGCCGATGTGCACCACCCGTGGACATTGCGCTGACTAACGGGCTAGCTAAACGATTACACATTCTCTTATGGGCCTGGCTGCTCTCAGGCTTCTCTCTATTTACGGCAATGATCTAAAGATGCAAAAATGATCAGACCATACAGACACAAGACACAACATATGGATGCAAACAGTGAAAGCCTTCCCATCGTTGCCGAGATTTATACTGTCACTTTTGACACAAGTAGTATGTAGTATGTATTTATGCGCGGCAGTAATTTTGAAAATGCATTTATCGAAAGATAAACGTGTGTTGTACATGAAAAACAAACTAATAAATTCGCAAAGCGATAACTGCTAGTAATTATCGACTTTTGTCGATGGTACGGACTTGACAACCGCTAAATATAAACAATTAGCGGCTATAAATATAAAAGACACGAGTCTAATGTGCAACAGTACAGGAAATCAATCGTGAAAATCATTGATTGTTCTCAGTCTTCCGTCATGCAATTTCTTGGTTACGTATAACTTGTTTGATGAGTTACAAGTATCGCAAGTAAGTGACAAAATTCTCTCACATTGTAGTACGTAGAATGTGAATTAGTTGTATAAATAAAGTCATAGAAACATAAACTAGTTTGTCGAAAAAGTATCAATCTCTTTGTGTCTGTTTTTTTATGTTTTCTTATTTGTTTCTTTCATGATTTATTTGGAACTTGACTTTTGGAGTTCATATTCTTCTGTATATAGATTTGTGTCATGTTATTCTGACACATGTTATTCTTTTTGCAGATATGCCGGAGCAGGTGGAATTGCAACAGTTAGTTGACGTCGACGTGGAGAATAACACGGCAAATCGTAAGAGAAAGTTATCGTCTCTATTGTGTAAATCATGCCCTTACTTGGGTCTGCTGTTAGCCACACTATCGTCTCTGTTCTTCTCATTATGTAGCGTAATTGTTAAAAGTTTGGTAGAGATAAATCCTACGGAAATGGCAATCTTTAGATTTGTGGGTGTACTGCTGCCGGCAATACCAATTGTCATTTACAAAGGCGAACACCCGTTTCCGAAAGGACGTAGGTTAATACTTATTTTAAGGAGTTTCATTGGCACAACCGGCCTTATGTTAAGTTTCTACGCGTTCAGACATATGCCGTTGGCTGACGCGTCTGTTATTGTGTTCTCCGTTCCGGTGTTTGTAGCAATATTCGCGCGGATATTCTTGAAGGAGCCCTGCGGTCTGTTTAACGTTATCACCGTGTGTCTTACGCTGATCGGTGTGGTACTGATAACGCGACCGCCACTAATTTTCGGTAACATGGTAGAATCTCTTTCAGACGGTCGCAACAAGCCGGAGCACGTGGATTTGTGGGGTGCCGTGGCTGCTTTTTCGGCCACTTTGTTCGGAGCGAACGCGTACGTCTTGCTACGCGCGTTAAAGGGTCTTCATTTCTCCGTTATAATGACAAACTTTGGTTCGTTTGCCTTGATACAAACTACGCTTATATCATGGGCTATCGGCGCTTTGTGTTTGCCACGCTGTGGCACAGACAGACTTTTGGTAGTCGCGCTTGCTTTGTTCAGTTTCGCGGGTCAGATTCTATTGACACTGGCGCTTCAGATGGAGCAAGCCGGTCCGGTGGCCATAGCGAGATCCACGGACATCGTCTTCGCGTTCTTCTGGCAGGTGCTATTCTTTAACGAGATACCGAACCGATACTCCGTGGGAGGTGCTATATTGGTCACAAGTTCAGTTTTATTAACGGGATTGAGAAAGTGGGCTCTTTCGTTGCCCGAAACATCCAACATCAAGAAATCTCTTGGGATCTTGATGTAAATATCTTTTTTTTTTTTCATGGAGAAAGAAACAAAGTAAAAAGAGATAATTAGAATAAATTTACTAAGCAGTAAATGTGCCGAAGGAGCAATTTGGATGTTACTAGAAATAATTTTAAATGTCTTTCGAAATTTGTGAAAGATTACATATTATATACATGTAAATATGTATCTCAACAAATCTTTTCGTATTATTTATTGATAGCAGAATAAGTAAAGTAAAGAAAATGTTCAGTCTGCATATCATATTTTTGAATCTTTCGAAATTTAAAAACTCACGTTATATAATAATAGGTATGTATTATATGTAATTTAGTTTTTAAAATTTTTGATGACTATCGCATCTGTCAAATATTTTTACAAAATTCATAAGTTGCCTGATAAGAGACTATCAAGAGCAATAGAGCGATTACGTTGATAATTCTAATTCGTTATAAAAATAGACAAAAGGATATTATGTTTATATTTAAAATGTTATTTAGTCTTTTTTTTTACATATTTACAAAATTTTATCTAACAAATAATATAAATATTATATAAATTTAATTACATAGTTGAAATATTTGAATGAAAATTTATTATTTATGTTATTATACAGAAAAAGAGAAAAAAGAAAAGAACAACATAATATTGTATATATATAACATATGTATACATATATATGCATATATTTATAGGATATATGTATATGTGTGTATATATATATATATATTTTATTTTCAAAGTATTTAAAGCTACTTATTTATTTCTAGTCTAAAAGTCAGTATTATTTACAACTGAATATATATTTGCAATATATTGTGTTGCGATATGTTTTAGTCATCGCATTACACTGAACACGATCTGTAACCAAAGAGAGAAGAATTAAGTTTTAATAAAAATACACACAATATGTATATTTACAAATTGAAACATTAATTTATCTTTTATCTAATATATAAATATAAAAAATATATATTTTGACGATACATAAAATAATGTCTAGTTTAGTTTCTATGAATTATTATTTGTTCGATTATTATACAGCTACGCGCACAATAAAATCGCTCGGTCTCAATCTTCTAAATATAATAATAATAGTTTATACTTCTTCTATGTAAACGCGCTTTTGTTTTTACATCTATGTGTATATTCTACTGAAGTGATACAAACAAATAGAGTATATGTTTATTTTTAATAGATGACGACCTTGTACACAAAGAGTTACTATATACATACTTTACGCTTTTATTTCTGTTTGTGCGTGCGTGTGATATCGTTTTACGATTGCTTATTTATTAAAGTCACAATATAGGAAAACAATCCTATAATAATTCTACTACTTCCAATGTGAATTCTCTAGTGAATCAGAATCAGAATTTTTTCTGAAAACTATTACAGAGTTCACTTACGTGAACAAACATTGCAGCAATATTTCGCGTAATAGAATATAAAAGTATAGGTATTAATAAAAATTTATATTTATCCACATACTGCAGAAAATGCATAAGTCGTACTTATGTGTGTGTTTCTAGAAGATAAATTAATACTTAGCGCCACTTTTAGATATACTTGCATAAACTTTTTCTTCTAAGTTCTATATACACACAAGTTTTCTTATATTCTCAAACCGCCTTATATTCTCAAAACCGCCTCTATACGTTTGTATTTATATGAAGCATATGTAAGAGATATTTCAGTGCCTTATTATATTATATCGTCTCTAGAAAAACACTTTTTTCATAAAAAGAAAGACTTATGCTATTTCTGCACTCATATTCATATATGAGAATATATGATATCTCGAAGAAAATTATATTTGTGCAATGTCCAAGTAAAAATTTTATCTTTTCAGAAACGTGTAGTTAGATAATATGGGAAATTAGGTGTGATACATGTAATATAGATAATGCTTACAAGAGTAGGCACAAATGCTAAATAAAAATAAACAGAATTTAGGCGGTTTATTCTATATTATATCGACTACGTATAAGAGTAGATTATGTGAGATTATATGTGTATAAAATTATTTATATATAATTGTACACACATCTAGGATGAAATGGCCAATTTTTTAACGGGGTTTTAATTGAAATGGACAGATGTGTGGTTTTCTTTTCTCAGAATAAGATATATATGTCGTGTGATGTGAGTAATGAGTTTAGATCTTTATTTATAGAACGTAGTAACGTTCAGAGATGAATAAACGATAAGATAAAATATATATTTTACATACATATAATTACAATGTTATAGCAAAAGAACTGAAGAAGAGATCGTAAAGTAGCAAGAGTTCCAAGCCACACACGATGATGTGAGACTGCAAGTTTATATTTATTTATTTAGAAGTTGTATTAGTATTATATATATTTCGGAACAAGAGAGAGGTTGCATTTGTTATGAATAGCACATATAAAATTGTAAGTTGTAAACAGCAGCTTTTGCCTATAAAATTTACTTACGATTACATTGTTGTTTCAAAGTTTTCAGAGCGTATTTAACTAACGATATTGTAGACTTAATATATTATAGGCAAGAAGCTTATAGTAAATTAGTATAGAACGAAAGATTTTTATATTTCATAAAAATTAATGTAATTACTGATTGTGAATCTTTGAAACTGATATAAACTTCCAGTTTATCATGTATATCATGCATGCATAACACACTGTAACTCTCTTTCGAAGAAAACTTTATAAAAGTAAACACCAAGAATGAGTTTTAGCAGAAATCACTACGCGCTTTACTTATGTAACTACGATATACCAGCAATGAGAGATATTGTAAGAAAATAAAACAGATGAAAACAATTTTTGCTTGTTATAATTATACGATTTCTACAAAGAGAAAAAAATATAACGAGTATTGTTACTTTAGGCCAACGTTTATTTAAACAGTTTTTTTATTATACAATATATTAATACAATATATTATACAATTTTTTAACTATATTGTTCTCACATAATATTATAATTTATGCACTATTACATATCGTGCTGTTAATCTTGTTCTTTTTGATGAAAGAAACAAATTACTTAAAACATAATCTTTGTTTTTCATTAGGTTCACATAATAAATTTGGTATTTTTTCGTTTCCATTTTTTAGAAAATACAATTTTTTAATAAAACGTGTATTGTGTATTTACAGTGACATGTAAAATTACTTTAATATCACAATTCAAATAAAAAAATTTGATGTATATGCTAATTAATGAAACGTTCCAAATTTAAATGTAGTAAAACCTTGTTTCTTTTCAAGCTGAGATTTGTTTCAGCGCAACATGTATATTTTAACACGTGCACCGCGCGTGTTATGTGAACACTTGTGTTAAATATAAATTACTTATTTCGTTTTTATATCTCTGTATATAATTTAATTTATTCAAAAACAAGTTTTGGCAAGTAGTCAATAACGCGATATTTTTATCGCGTACTAAGACATATAATAAAATGTATAAAGCATCTAAAACTCTTAGAGTAAGCAATAAACTTTCAAAAAAAGAAAACTATAACAATGCCATTTTTGCCAAAAGAAATATAAATAACACATTAACATTCTCGTATACTAGAGTAATACAATTTAAGTAAAGTCAAGTAAGTTTAAAAGAAAAAATATATTATCTGTACTTGAAACACGATGCTATCTTATTTTCGGACTTAAACTGTTTAACAGATAAATATCTAAAATCACGAAACAAAAGCATTAAGTACATCTACATAAACTGCAACATATAGATGTATATAACAATTATGTTTAAAAACTTTGCGCGCATATTTATATTTTTTTTTGTAACTAATTAATAATACATTATCTCAACTTTTATTACAACATATATTAATACATAGTTGAACTAAATTGTTGCTACTAAATTCTTACTTAAAGTGTATTTTTGAAATATGTAACACGGCAATTGTACGGTCTTGGCAATCGTAAAATCAAAGTACCTACATAAGACTAATGATAACCATATAAATTAAGTTTTAATGTATATAATATATAATATTAAAAATATATGTATGTATATAATGTATTACTTATTTTATAAATGTATTTTACAAGACAAAGGAGAGAATTGTAAAAATATTGTCTCATTGTGCTGAACATTCTTTTAGTTTAATTTTTTGTTAAAAATATGCTTCGGACATCTGTCTTAATAAAACTTCGTTATTTTATACATGTATATATATAAATTTCCAAGGACACTAATTAAGACTATAATGTAAATTTGTTTTTAAATATATTGCATTGGTTCCTTAAAATACATGCTAAACCGGCATCTAACTGTTCCACATTCTTTAAATTGCGCTTTTTGGGGCAGGGGTTACAATTTTTTGTTTTTTTTGTTTTTTACAAACTATATTATCACATTACTATCGTTTCCAAAACCCTGTCAAAAGAGAAAAGTGATTGAAAGAAAAGTAATTTTTAGAGTAATCTTACTCTAAAAATTTTCTTTCTCTATTGGTAAGGAACATTTTGAACTATTCTACATGTATCTAAAGCCTGTAAACACAATTTGGAGAACATTCTACTACAAGTTTTGGTGTTCGAACTTACACTTTACAATTTAAACTCAATATTGTCTGTAAGAGACATAATTGCATGCTCCTGCGTGATTGCCGCGAGCTCTTTAAGCCATTCGTCTAATATAACAGCGCATAGAACAATATTCTGCACCGGACTTACTTCATTTGGTGATTCCCATGAAGTTTTCTTGTATCTGTTGAAAAGAAACGCTTGAAAATTTTACTCAAAAGCGCGATATCCGAGGAAAAGCGTCATAAACGATTTACCTATATCCAGATCTAATTTCTTGCAGTTGATCTTCCGATATACTGGACGGTTGACTGATGGAACTCGGTAAACTGCTCGGACCGAAGCCGAC
Organism: Pseudomyrmex concolor; assembly: GCA_014839585.1. Taxonomy (NCBI): domain Eukaryota; kingdom Metazoa; phylum Arthropoda; class Insecta; order Hymenoptera; family Formicidae; genus Pseudomyrmex; species Pseudomyrmex concolor. The sequence goes on along the minus strand of QVOB01011622.1, from coordinate 20,227 downwards.
TCCCGTTCGTTTGAAGATTTGTGTAAATGACGATGTCAAACTTCTCCTTCTTGCTTCCCCTGAATCAAAAGTAATAACAGTTAAAAATTTATATTTTTATTTATATATATATATATATATATCTCAGTGTTTTGTTAGAATATATTCGATACATACGTCTTTTGAATACTTCCGACATGCATGGTAAAAATATTCAGAGGAGATGTAATTAATATAACTACACGGTATATACATATACAAGAAGAAGTAACAGAATGATCAAGAAACAGAGAAAGAATGCAAATATTCTTGAATAATAAAATACGTGTGCTTAGTTAAGTTCATAAAATAGAGGATACCTATTGCAAATGATTCACCCGCCAGTAAATGCTTTTGGCGGGTAATAGATGAAGATTGAGCGGCGGCTTCTATCGCATTTTTTCTTGCGTTTACCAGTTTGTCTTCTCGACTGATTAAAAACGACCTAGCTTGTTCAACCAACAACTCCACGTTATTATGCTTTGAAAGAAATTGATCTATTTTGTGCTTCAATGACGCAAGTACCTGCAAAATATGAAAACGTTACTTTAATTCAAAGTTTACTTTCTATAATAATAAAATTGTTTAAGTAGTTTTATATCGTTCGCAACTATAGTTTTGAACACACGATAAATATCTACCTGGAATAGAGATCTGATGCTAGGTTGGAACACAAGAGAATGGTTGAGCAGAAAAGATTGCAGCAAAGGTTGCGGATATATTGCCAGTCTACTGATAAGGCCGGTGAGATGTAAATTGACATACAAGTTATTGCTCGTCATACATTCAAGTTTTCGTAGAACCACGTCCAAAAATGTGCCGACGTTCGGCTGGCCGTTGAACACGTCCTGTCGAAACGAGGCATCTTTCGATTTGTTCGATGACGTTTCTTCCGCAATCGTCGGAGCGCTCAGATCCGCGATTCCATTTGACTCGTCGCTTATTTCTTTCTTAATGGTAACGTCCATTTCTTCTTGTTCGTCGTGCTCGCTTATACGATCTTCGTTTATCTCGTTATCGGGCGTTGACTCGGGTGACCCTTTGAACGCGAAACTCTCATATCCGCTGCTCTCTCCCAGCGAGTTCATCGCGGTGGTCGACTCGTCCATACAACTGTCGGGTTCTTTTTTACCAAAACAAGTTTCTTCCGTACACCTCGATGTCACTCCGATATCCTCGTTCAACAGCTCCGCGATATCGGCGTCCAATTTCGCCTGTTCCTCGAGGGACAGCGCGACCGTGGCAGTCAACTCGTTTTTAATATTGTGTTCATTGCTGTTCAGATCTTTGCCCTCCAACAAAGATTGAATACTGAGCAGTACATTGTCGATTGTGGTGTCTTGGTCGTTCTCGCGCGAACTCGTCGCAGTTTTGAGCGTTTCCAACGGCGACGTTTTTGATTCTTCCGTTCTTTTCTGATCGGACGTATTTTCGTCTATCAGTGTGTTCGCGCTGCTGGTATTGCTGTTCTGCGGTAAACTACCGTCGTAACGACAGGACCAATTGGAACACGCGATACGACAAGCTTTGATCTTCTGCCTCGCGTCACAGAGATACGCGTGATAATTTCCGTACAAACTATCTAGCAATTTAGAGCCGTGATTCACCGTCGCCGGTAACGATCTCATTGAATCGGACGGGGTGTATAAGGACTTGTCGTATGTACAAGCGCTGGGTAAAGAATTTGTTTGAGAATCCAACGACGACGACGACGACGACGACGACAACGACGCGAACGTGGAACAGCAACGCGGAGTCAGAGATAGAAACTTCTCCGCTGCTCGTCCAAAAGGATCCACGTCTCTCAGCCGACTACGTTGGGACAGCATCACGTGCGAGCACGGATTCAAAGCGCCCAGACACAGCTCCAACATGACGTCCTCGCAGTTCAAATTAACCAGAGTTTCGAACAACGCCAAAGTGACTAAACACAACTGAAGCGAAAAAAAAAAAAAAAAACATACGTAAGGAACAAGTTGCGTTAGAAAAATGTTTGGTCAAACTAAGTTTCTCTAATTTACCCTTGAGCGAGAAGATATCCTTTTTATCAGACTATCTAGTATCCTGGAGTCATCGTAATTATCTTCTAATAAAAACCTAACGAGCGATCGCAACAAGCCAGGTTCGGTCACTGATCGGAGAAACAAATCAAAATAAGCCGTTGCTGCGACTAATTCTTCTAAGGTCGTCTGTAAAATTTATTTTCAAAATGCTTAAAAACGTTTAATAAAATGTAAACAAGATCACATGCTTTATTCACACATTTGTTTTTAACGATTACCATCGATATTATGTGAGATGATGTATTAGTAATTAGTAAAAATATTAATTTGACATGTAATATCTCAACAAAGAAACATGTCAAAAAGAAAATTTAAAAAATTCCTACAGAAATATTAATTTCTCACATGATTGTTATTTTTTAATATTTTAAGTTTTAATTGTTTTTTATTTTAAAATTACACACACGTGTTATAAGTTTTTCTGTGTGGCAAAAGAAGAGTATGAAACACTTGCACATTAAAATAATGATAAGATAGAGAAAGAGAGAAAAAGAAGGAAAGATAATTAAAGAATTGTATGTAAAATATTTCGTCATAGTATTAAATAAATATTTACCTTTCCTTATAAGCTATCGAGCATGTGTCAGTTTCACGAAAAGTCGAACACGGACAATTTTTACTCTGTCGCGAAACCGATTTATTGCTCAATAGCATAGCGCTATTTAATATATTAATTTTATAAAAATAAAACTTTCAGACATGTAGCTGATATTTGTTATGAAAATAGTGATATTAATATAAATACTTATCAACTTTATCAGCATAAAAATACAAACAGATAATAACGAAATAAGAAAATATTTCGCTAAGCTGTAAATGTCACACATAAATATATGTATAAAATTGCAAAAAAGCGGAAAACTATATAATTGCAGTAAGCGAAGCAACAATAGCGCGATGTGTTTTGTGAATTATAAACCACGTTGCTTGATTTTATCTATCATCTTCTTTATTGATCAGTATTTCTTTTATCTGAAGACAGATAACATTGTTTATTTTCTCGATAAGATTAAACTACACTTATGGTTTATAATTCAAAAGTTATTTTATGAAAGTAAATATGATAAAGCTATAAGTATCAGTATTTCAGTAAATACTTGAAATATATATATTTTTTTAGACAGATTTATATTATATATTATTCTCATAAAAAATTGTAATGCTGTAATCAGATTAAAATGATTACGTGATTAATGATTAAAACTATTTCTTTTTTCTTTTTTATACACTGAAACCAAATAAATGAGAACTGCTATCAGATATTCGTGCCATCGATCTCAGTTAGACAATAAAACTTGTTTAAGAAATTATTGACAAATACATATATTGAGGAAAAATTTTTGCTATAAGTGTCAAGCATCGACTGAAATACTATACTATAAAGTGACAGTTTTGTACTAACCCAATGTTGTTGTGCATCTAGCTGTTCTACGGTCAAGCCAAGAGAATCCTATGTGAGCATCATAAAAATATCACCAGATAGAGAAAGACACTAGCAACACCATAAATTGATAAAAACGACAATAATTTTATATTAGCTTTTGATATCAATGTTCGCTTTAGCTCTCTACCATCACCACATTGATCAACTTGCATATTTCGATAACATAAAATGCAATTTACACACAATAAAATCGTTCAATTGAAAGCAATAAGAGTGCATGTAGGTATTTTCTTTTCTCTTTTTTTTTTTTGTGCGAGACTTATTTGATCTGTGCAGAAGTTATGAAAAACGCAATTTTACTAAGAATCCGGCGGTATCTAATGACAAAGTTTTCAAATCATGAATGAAAACGATGTACATCGAGATAAAAATATTCAGTAAGTGTGTCACGTTTTCGCATATCTTGTGTTATACATATAATCTAACGTATAAACATATTTATATATACTATTAATACCTTCTTTCACCACATGCAATGAGACAAAATAATACAGGGTCTATTATAAATAAATAAGTTAACTTGCGCTTGTGACATCAATCAATCTCGAAGTATGAGAAAATCTTGTGATATTGCACAGACTATGTTCCAAAATTCACTATTAAAAATTTATATATATGTAATGTGAACAAATTAACATTTTTAGTACAGCTGGCAGTGTAAATTTGGAACATAGCCACGATAAACCTTATATCATGAAATATCGATATATTCGAGAATTTCCGCGTGTGTATTAAATACCTGTAACAAAGCAGGACCCATAACAGGCACCAGAAAACCTTGGTATAAAAATTCAAGCAACTTTTTTTGCACCATTGGATGCGCCACTTGTGCAACGGCATTGCAGAATTCCAGCAAATTCATGAATTGGGTGAGTGCAGGCAGATCGTTCACATCGTCTGGCGTCAATTGGTGCCAATCATCAGTCTCAATGTCAAGTTTTCTCGGAAGATTAGAATAAAATGCGTTCAAACTATAAGCTAGTACCTGTACAAAAGTTTACATTATTTTCATGCGCTTATTTTTTTTTATCCCAGTCTTAATTCGAAAAAAATTAATTACAGAACATATGTCGGAATGCTCAGCAATGTACGATCCCACTTCGTCGTTTTTCTTTGACAGCGACATGCACAACAACATAGCGTCACGTGCTTGCTGGCAAGCATTTTCTTTGTGAACACGATATATCAATAAATTGAATATGATGAATCTGAAATCACATCAGTCCTTTCAGTAAGAATTACATACACTTATGTACAAACTTCTTGTACTCTCAACATGTGTAATTTAACAAATAAGTTATTAACTTGTTTTTCCCGGTTGCATTTGGCTGAAAGAACAGGTCGAGCAATGCCATATTTTGCATCAACGCGACGCACAGCTGATTCAATAGCACTACTAATTTCTGTTCCACTTCTGACGGCATAATGTCATTTGTACAATCTTCCAATAACCTTAGAAGCGGTCTTGTCACAGGCTCGTGTGCGAGAAGTGTACCACTGTGAGAAACCAATAGCTCGTAAAGCTTTATCTGTTGCAATCTCACAGCATTATTGAATCTGCAAAAGATGTTGTTTGTCTTTACAACATATCAACAAGAAACTCAGTGTTATGTATTAAAAACACAAGTACCTTCCTGTGTGTACACTCCAATCGTACAACTTAACAAGTAAATTTTCACTCAATAAATATTCTAAACACGGCGAATGTGTCGCGGCATTGGTCTGCTGTCGGTAGTGATGCGACGTTGAGTCTCGCAACTCCAGCATCAGCAGCGTTACTATTTGCTCGATATGATTGACGACTCCCAGCACGTCGTCTTGACTAGGTATCCCTTTAGGAGGCTGAAAATAAAACCAGACAATTCTCTGATGATTCAATACTATAAAACTCCCTCTACTATAAAACTACTTTTTTGACGTAATAAATCGTGTCGCAACATTACTATAAATTAAATAAAAAAAAAAAAAAAAAAAAAGAAAACATCCTTACGAAAGAATGCACAATGATCTCATAAGTTTGCTGCCAATGTTTGCAGAAGCTGTCGTAACACGCGGACGGATCGGCATCTTTCGGCGGTGAGTCTCTGGACCGCGGCTTGCTGAAGCTCGTTCGTATCGGATTGTTTCTTAACAACCAACTCATTGTTTTTCTTTTTTACAATGTGCGTGTGTTTTTACAGCAGCACGGCCAGTGTTGCGATTATCACATTCCAAGTCTCGCTGATCCTCGCTCGTCTCGATATACTCGAATACTTCGATATCGCGGAGCCACTTGTCGCCGGGATTATGTCCATTTGACGATGTCAATCAGCTGCGGAAACAGCGACGACGACCGTACGACAATGTGAATCGCATGTCGCAAACCGAATTCACTGGGTCCGACTGTGCGTGTATGTTAACAGGTACTACGTGTGCGCGATAATGCGAAAGCGTATTAATCATCGGTGACAGATAACGTCAGCTAAGGTCCTCGTGTCGCAAACGCGTCGCATTTAATCGTCATTACTTTGCGATCCGCCACTCGACCGCCAGTTTTTTTGTGTTGACGTGTTTTCCTCATTTACATGTATCACATATGATTACAAAAAACCCCAGATGGGGTGCTTGGATGTTCCGCACTATAACTTTGTGGAATTGGTGGTGGAATTTAAGGCTTGTGTCCGCAACATTTATAAAAATGGCTGGAAATTTGTCCGGGAACTTGAACGAAGGAATTGGCCAATCGCTGTCCAGATGAGTACTTGGCGCGTGTGAACGCGAGATGACAAGCACGTGAGTAATCCAAACTTCCGTGGTTATTTTGAAAATGAAAAAATATACGTAAATGCCACTGACAATGTTTTTTCGATTCTCCACGTGGTAATTGTTTTTTTTTTTTTTTAATAAATAGAAACGTTGCGGTGAACTTTCTTTCGTGACATGGTGAACATTTCACTTTTTCTCCACTTAGGCAACGGAGATGCTGTTAATCTCCGTTACAGAGAGTACGAGAATATCGTGAGCTGTATACATACAGCAGTTTTTCGTGGTTGTACAAAGTCAAAGGTCATAGGCAAGTAAACATTGCCAATGATCATACCACGTTAAATTGAGTACCGGTAAACATTGATGATAAGCGAGTGGCGGCGAATTGTGTCAAGTATCACAATAAGATCCTTAAAGTGGACGAATTCGCGTGCATTTTCCACCATGGACAAGGTAGAGGATGTTAACATCGATACGGGAACTTTTAAGTACGTGTTGTGCCAGATTTTCGAGAGCAAATCCGACGACAACTCTAAGCACGTTGTCAGAGGCGACGGGAAATGCGAATATCATCAAGACGTGTGGAACAAATTGAAGAGACTCCTGCGGGAACACAATCTGCGCGGAAAGTGCGTGGGCGGCGGAAGAATGGAGCACGACCCCGACAAGAAAGTCATCAAAGTCTACGGATACTCGTACCAATACGGCAGAGCTAATCACGAACTGACGGTCGAGATACTGCAGAAAAAGTATCCCGATTACAACGTCACATGGACGGACGAAGGTTATTAATTGCGAAGCGCATGTAAAAATTAAAAAAAAAAAAAAACCATTTATGATAAACTAGTATTTATGACATTGATGGTATTTAATAAACGTAAGCATATTTATAATGTGACGTTGTTGAGAGTTAATTATCCTCCTAATAATAAATATCCTCCTAGTGATGATCTCTGAAGTAGTTTTCATTAAGATCTCGGATTGATTTATTGACTCGTTCCGTGGGAATTGACCAATTGCGTTAATCATTGAGCAGAATTGACCAATCATGATGTTCAGCCGATTAGTTTGATCAGAGATTCATGAAATCGGCTTGTGTCGAGACCGTTCCCCCAGTTGTCTCGATCTAGCCAATGAAAAAAGCTTCGCATAATCGTATGACACATCAATTGTTTGCTCGCATATGGCTCTCATATCTACGTTGCGAAAAGTTGATAACGTTAGACAATAACATAGTTGTATTCGCAGTATAATGAATGAAGAATGAAGCATGAGCAAACTCCCTCACCAATCTAAAAAACACAGTACCAGAATATACAATATTAAAAGAAGTGAGTAAACTATATTTATTTTTCTTGCAAACAATTTTTTTGTTTTATTGTAACATTCTTATGAAGAATAATTAATAATTAAAGTAATGTGTTTAAATTCACCCTGTGATTGTTATATAACAAAAAACATATATAGGGTTAGGTTTAGAATTAACAATTAATATATATTTTTCAGAAAAGAAAAACATATACATCAAATTTGCTACACTAATGTGAAATATATAAGTATATAACATGTTGTCAAGAGATGCATGTAACATTGACGGAAGCGTTGTAGCTTCCACAGTTATAAACATGAATATTTTAAAACAAATGGAAAATGATCTTGATACAGATGAGAAAATTTCTATATTATTTTTGATGATGGAAGATTATAAAAATGGATTCAGATATGTTATTAATTTCTTTCAAAAGTCAAAGACAAAAAACAGTACTTTTATGATTACAGATTTTGTAAAGACCTATTCAAAAGATTGGGAAGATAAACTTTTAGAGGCATTATGTATCTTAAACAATCGAGAAGTGATAAAAAAATTAGGATTATCATTTCAGAACTTAGAACGGTTATATGTCCCAAAAGTAGGATTAAGTTCAAGAAATATAAGTGTGATTGCAAAATGCTTATACAGAGTATGTGAATCTTTGAATGAGAAAGAACAAAGACTATTATTAAGTTATGTTAAGTCCGAAATCTCTAATTATGAATCCTTGCTAGACAATATAAATTATCTTGAGCTACACATACTTTATTGGATAAAAATTGGATATATTAACATTACAAGTATGTATTGTATATTTACCAGATAAATTTTAAAGAAGTATAACTTTTACAGACAATTAGATTATTATATGAGTTTTACAGACAATTGGATTATTATATGAGTTTTGATTTCAGATAAAAACTATAATATGGAAAAATTATTGAAACATTTGCGCAAATTTGGAGAGATTAAGTTAATTTGTTTAGATTTGGAAAACTTTCGCGATCCTTCTCATGTTGTTGACACTCACGAAACGTTCAATACAAATCATAAGAATTATCAATCACTTTCTTCTTTCGAAGAATCGTCTGATACAGAAATACAATACATAAAAAGAGTTCGGCCTATCAACAGTGGATTGTGTGTTATTATTAATCAGATAAATTTTAGAAAAGAGGTATTGTGTAATATACGGTATTAAATATTTAGAATCACAAAGAAGAAAGTTAGATTATTCTACATTTTCTTTTATCATTTAAGTATGAACCACGATCTGGTGCTGAAGCAGACTGCAACAATCTAAGTAAAACATTAAAAGATTTTGGATTCAAAGTTGTGATATTTAGTGATTTAGTTGAAGAAGAAATGTTAAAGAAAATAAAGAGAATTCCAAAAGAACATGGTAATAAATATGATTGTTTGTTTCTCTGCATTTTAAGTCATGGATGTAAAGGTATGTTAAGTATAGATATTTTATAAATTTAAATATATAACAAATTTATATAGATAATTTTTATTCAATTAAGTAGTGGTGAAATTAATAAACAATAAATAAGTTTATGTATACATAGGTTTTTATTATAGGTAGCATAATATCAGCAGATGAGAAAGAAGTTTCACTGGAAACAATTGAAGAAGCGGTTTGTTGCATCGAATTGAAAGATGTAATAAAAATTGTTATCATTCAAGCTTGCCAAGGGAATACATTTGGTAAATAGGCAGCACTTACACAAAAATTAGTTCAAAGTGCAATGTAACGTAACTCGATTTTATTTACAGGGAGTAAAACTAAAGATTTGGTAACAGATGGGAACGGAATACTAGAGTCTCCCGTATACATAAGCCAATTAGAAAATTTCTTTATGTTTATGTCAACGATACAAAATTATGTATCAATACGTCATACAGAGCAAGGTAAATAATAACTAATATATTTAAATTTAAGCTACTTTTTCTCAAAAGTGTACATAATAAACAATTTTAAAACACAAATACCGTGTGGCAAATACTAGACGCAATCTTTTTGTTTTAGTAATATCTGATAATTTATTTTTATTCAGGTTCGTGGTTTATACAAGAAGTTTGTAAAGCTCTTAGAAATCATGGAAATCAGCTTCCTTTTTCTGACTGCGTCAGAGAAATAATGAGATCCATGAGAAACAAAAGAGGAATAATAAATGGAGTTTTGATATCTCAGTTGTCAGAGATACGCCAAGATCGTTTGCTGTCGGACTTTCAATTAAAGAAAGTATCTAATTTATCTTTGAAGTAACAATATCATGTGCATTATACACTTTTATAATTCCTTTATAAGTGGATTATATGTAAACGATTTTTATATTAGTTTTGAAACTGAAATCTTTCACAAAACTTTTGACAAACTTTTTACGAGACAAATATTGCAATGCAATAAGTTAATACAAAATATTCTAACTAAATTTTAGTCTGTCAATTTATGGATTTTGTTTATCCATATGTAATTTTACTTTTTTATTAAATTGCAAAGTATTTATTGTATTATTTATAATTTTTAAAATATATATACAGTATTAAAAATACGATTGTTAAATACAGGAAAAATATATTCTCTACAAATATAGAAAAATATGTTGTGTAAGCTGCTAGCTTGTGAAATTTTGTTTGAGGATTGTGCAAAGAAGTTCGTACGTGTTAGAGATGTTTAAGAAATATGTTTGTATAAGATTATATACAAAATGTGTTAAAAAACTTATTATATGTTATATATATTACATTTTATTTTTCTACGAGAGACCTTTTAATGGAAATAATATAGATATTTCAAGTTAATTGTATATGTAAGTTTTAATTATAAACTTTAAATATATATTATATATTTACATGTATTATTGTGTATTGCTGCGTTTCGATGACTTGACACGTGCGACAACTATTACGCGTATCACGAAAAAATACAGGAATTCAAAAACAGTCATGAGACTGAAACCAACGAACAGTCCTAGCAAACCACCAAACGACGCTGAAAGAATTGACAAAACCTACTATTTTTTTGTAAGAATTTTATATGAATTTTATTTGAACGTATGTATAATTGTCTTACCAAATAAATTGCGCCAACTGTAATGAAGCGACCGACGATACTGAAAAGCAATCAAGTCATTGAAGTACACGTGTATTATGCTGTGATTTTCTAAGCTGATGGCGTTCCTACAAGAATACAAAGATAATATTATATAAGATACATACAAATAGTATTATTGTACAAAATATACATAAATATTAGAGCATTTTTTGTCCACGTGTGTAGAGAGGGAACAAAATGTATGTTGTTATTTTTTTTTTTTTTAAATAAGTTAAACATTTTGTTGAGAGTGCTAATTTCTTGAAGTTGATAATAATATTTTACCGAGGATTTTGCGTGAAGCTGCCCTTGCTGTAGTAAATCGATGAATCGAGAGTTCCGAAGGAACTTTCTATGGGATATTGAAACAGCGAGCAATCCGGTATACATCCGCAAGGCCCAACTTTGACATTTTCTAAGTTCCTCGGTAAGTTATCATTCTTTTCTAACAAAGGCCAGGAAGTATCAAAGAGTGCTGTAAGAAACAAAACATACAAAACTGTACAGTTAACTATTTTACATAAGAGACACGAACTTATTCTAGTGACGTTTCTATTTTGTTATTTTTTTTAATTTAGAAGATTTGAAACGTGAATATTGACTTTAAATGTATAGATGTGTGTACATGTACTTACGCACTTACACTTAAATGACTTTAAGCAGTAGACATCTCTGAGATCACACACTTTGGTACCTGAGCCGCGAAACGATGTATTTTAATTTCCACGCGATGCATTAAATGCCTTTCAAAGGGAAAAAATAATTCGGCTACTTACCGTTTTGCGGAAAGTAATAAGGAATGCAGCCGCATTTCGCTTTCGCGATAGTGGCACGACACTCCGCGAGACAGTTGTGATATGAATATTTCGCGTAAGTCAAATTCTTCTGTTTGACATTTTTGTACAGCACTGCATCGGCCTCGTCGCTGAATATGCACTGTCGCGTGGATATCGCCAGATTCCTCACGCTGGGATTCGAGTACATTTGGATGGGATTGATGCTCACAAAATGCTGACTGTTCAATTTTACCAATTGAAGCGCGGCGTTAAAATTGGGATAATTGAAAGAATAATGTATCAACACCTACGACGGTACATAAAGTTACGATCATAAAACAATGTTGTGTACTGTTCATATCGAGTTAAAGAAAATGAATTATGTAAATTGAGTACCATTACTCCGTACCCTCCAATAATCGCGGCGTGATAATCGCTGGGTTCTGGATTCACTATTATCGTCATACCGGATTCGAATCCACAAGCAGAAGTACTCTCTCGACTTTACAAAGAAAAATTAAGTTCAATGGACACGCTCGTATTATATAACAAATAGTAAATGAAAGGTCAATTTGCGAGCATAAAATTTCGTCTTTGCGTTAATCGAGCGCCTTAGTATATTAATTCTCATTTATTTATTTATATTAAAACCATTTTATGCTTGCAAATTAATTTTTTATTTACTATTTCTCGATTTTAACAGAACAGAACGCGCTTATGTATAATGATATTTATAGATATGTATACTCGTTTGCTATCGTCGTGTCTGGGAGGGAATAGTAATTGAAACTACAACACAGACCGTCCCGCGATATGCTTTGTTTGAAGTACTTGTCGCATTGATCGAGTTTACCCTTCCATTTACACGAAAAAAAAAAAAAAAAAAAAAAAAAAAATAGTCTGCGAATTCTATCGTAATTTAAAATATGTATATATTCGTATTGCGGATTTTAATTTACTTTTTTTTTAAATTATTTAATTAATTGCGTAACGATTATTAATTTGTCAAACGCGATAGCACCAAAGAAATGCAACAAACATTTATTGTATATCGCGCAAGAGATTTTGTTTTCTTGTCGATCATACAATATTGTTGCTTTCAATAATCGCGCACAGATAGCGTCGCCAGTACTTTTGTCTGTCCGAGATTTCGTACAGTCACACTACTGCCGTGCTACTATTATACTTTGGCAAGTAAAATGTGATTGTGATTACTTGTGCATTGAGATAACATTTTTTTTTTTTTTTTTTTCACTCATACGCACCAAACTCATCACATCGAGAATGCTCAACTTATTACTGTCTAAAATATCCTGCAGATTACTAAGATTCGTTTGAACATCATATTCGAATATTCCCGGCACTAACAATTCAGTCAACAGCCGCATCTCTTGAATTATGTATTCTTTCGTGACATTGTCTGGTATTTTTCTGTAAAAAACAAAACTTGCAAGCACAAAATAACAATTCACGCGGAAAGATCACGTGTGTATGTAAAACAAAGTGTTTAAAAATTGTTTATACACCGAATTTGCATGCGCGTGCGTGCGTGTAAAAACGCGCAGCACAAAAGATTACTCACAGATTTTCGACCAACTGTTCAGTCAAATTGTACGATATGCGATTAATATTGCACACCGTTATTGCAGGAAACGGATAATTCCATATTCCATGATGCGTGGATTCGATGACCGTCAGAGTGGGACGCGCGGCGTAATAATTCCACGACATCATCATCAAGATGATAGAACAGCACAACGAGGCGAATACCACTATCGCCCAAATAATCCTGTAAATGCAATTGCCGGCATTTTCTTGGGCGTGCAATTACTCAAGGTAACATGTTTAACAACGAAAAGCAATGTTAATTTATATTAAAATGAATTACACAATAATAGTAAATGAAATTTGTTAATAACTCGCAGAGAGAGAGAGAGAGAGAGAGAGAGAGAGAGAGAAGAACTTAATGTTTCTCTACCAGCAATATCATAATTGAAATTTATTCACAATTTTCGCAATTAAACTTGTCGTTAATTTTCCTGATTATAGATTGCACGTCTATATATTTCATGTTTAAATAAATGTTCATCATGGACATGACGTGTCGCGAGAAATTATGGATATAACGCTCGAATCATTTGCGATATATCTGATAAGTAATAACGGTGCAGCGAATTGCCGCCTTATTGAGAGACATGCATAAAAGATGAATATAAAAAGATAATTTTTACAGTTTAATTTATTCATCAGAGAGAAGGAAAAGAGATTTCAATATTGAACTACAATATTGTTCAGCATGTGTATATTCACTTCGAACGCTGTGTGTTTTTTATCAAACTTTATTTGTTATTTGTTTTATTTTTAAATTTATATATTGATTATCGTACTGTATTGAGCAATTGTTTATTCCTCGCGATAATTTTTTACTAATACAAAGACTTTCACACACATACCGCTCCGCTTTGGAACGGTGAGTCTGGCTGATGTACTTGTAACCGTGCAATCCTGTCTCGCGACAGAATTCGGCGGCCTGTTTCTTCAGAATGCTCCAGCACTTCACGTTTTCGTACGACGCTTTGTCGCGAAGTTTTAGCCTGACCTTCTTCATGTTCTTCTTGCGATGTTCGATCGATCGTGACGGGCGAATTTTTTTGCCGTTACGTGACGCGACGAGTCTATGCGTCAATCGACCGATTGACAAAATTACGCCGTGCGTGAGAAAAGCGAGAAGCAAGAGATTAAAAAAAAAAAAAAAAGCAAAAGGAACACTAGGCTCTACTCTCAGGTACGTTAGCGCGTTGTTAACTGCCGTGTTATTGGACCGAGTATACGCGCGCACATACAATGCAACTACGCGCGACTCGGCATGAAAAATTCATCCGTTCTTTCCGATTGATGCGCGATAATTTCAATTTTCCCGTGCCGCGCGATTTTATCCGCTCGGTTTAATTAATTATTAATCTACGAGAATGTCAAAGCACTAATGCGTACATTACGGATTGTCGTGACACTTCGCGAAGTTCTCGCGATTCACAATGTGCCTCCGTTTACATTTCGTGGCTTAATATGTATAAAACGTATCTTGTCTTGATGAGTTTTTAGATCGCGATAAAGCGTGATTATTGTCGCGGTATGTTATATTAAAGGAATAAAACATATACCGTCGGAACCATCGTTTTTGTTACACGTGTGTGTAAATTATATCTCGTAGTATACTTTATATACCTTTCTCTCTGGTAAAGTAATTACTCTTGTGTCTTTGACTGAACACTTCGAGATGATTATCTTCGAAACAAGCGGTTGTTAGACGCAAAATGATGGACAATTAATCTATTTCGAAAAGAAGGACGAAAGGGGAAAAGGTTTCCAGTCAGTCGGTGTCGTACTTATTCGAGATTATCTCGTCCGCTCTCTATTAAAGCACGGACATATCTTCGCATTTCTAAGCGCGATTCCAGCTCAACACTCTTCCTGTACACAATCGCGCGAAACAACTCCCCGCCGTTGACAAGGTCGTGGGTGCGGGATGTATCAGCGGGTCTTCTTCTATCGAATCTCTCTCGTCGGTTCGCCCAGGGTAATGACGTGTGCCCCGCGAGCACACGGTGTTTAGCACTTTATCTGCCTCCTCCAAGTTATTAATGACACTTGCTGAGTCAGGTGGTGTATGTGCGCGCGCGGGGCGACGAGGCGACGAACGACATCTTCAAAGTTTAATATCCACGTGGAGCGCCGCGCGGAGAGAGTTCTCGCTCTCTTCTCTCCTCTCCTCTCTGGCCGACCGGTCGCGGAGTCCTGCTACTTGTGGCCCCCTTGTCTGTGAGAGAGTGTACATTCGTCCCCGGGCGTCATCTCCGTTTCTCAATATCCTTCGAACGACGGAATCGAGTGTTCTCGCGACTTTATTTCATACGGGTGCTAAAAATAAGTGGCCGCCGAGTACAATAAAAAGAAATTCGAAGGAGAGTATTTAAAAAGGAAACCGTCCGGAAACAAGGCGATTCGTTTGATGAATTCTGCAAGGAGTGTTAGGATCAAATAGAAACAATTTTATATGTTGTGTTAATTATAGGACGAAAAAAAAAAGACTGATGAGATAAACGACGCAAAGACGGATTCTCTCTATGAAATGCATTTAGGTCGAGTCGGTCATCAGTGGGGTAATTTTAATTATGAGATAGTTCACCCCAATGTCGGTTTCGTATAGGGAAAATTACTGTTCATGGAACGGGGTGAATCCGGTGGATGGGGTAACAATGTATTATGCGTTCCCCTGTCAACCCCTCGCGCTAACCGCACAACCCCTTCCATTCGCCCTTCTCCCACCAACAATTCGTTAACTGCTATCGAATTGACTTCAAACCAGTAACTTCGGAGTGTACGCTCATTAGAACGTGACGGCCGTGTCATTGTCAAGCTTAAATGACGATTGTCTTTCGTGAATAATGTGTTTAGTCGCGTCATCCCTCGTACACGCGCGCGCGTCCGTTCGCGTTTCGAGAACGATCGAAACGCATTCGCAGATTTATCGTTCCGTGATCTCTTATCGAACCGACGGAGTAAACTTTTAATTCTAAGTTTAACTCAGTATCTCTCTCACCATTTTGGCGAAAGTCGCGCCGACTCAAAGTGAAATCAAAAGATCTCTCATATCGTAACATCATATCCTCGAATATACTCGGCCGCGTGGCGCAGGGGTTGAGCGACGGATTGTTTAAAACTACCCCGCTTGCCGTCGTCGTTCGGGGTAGTTTTACGTAGGTAGTCGAGAAAGAAAGGCGGTTATAGATATGAAGAGTTTCCCGGGGATTTGTACCCATCTATATGGCATCTGTATTACGCGGGGCGACGAAGGGGCGACGCATTTCGCGGCACATTGAGCCCGCAGACTTTAAAATACCCCTTCCCTCTCCGAAGCCGAATCCGAGTCGTGCATCTGAAAAAAATTCGTTTCACGACGCACGACCCTTCCTTCTCTCGCGCACCACCCTTTTCACGGGGGTGTAATAGACGCACTAATGTCACACAACTCGGATGCTCGGATCCATTTCGCGACAATTTAGAAATATCGAACGATCGATCGGTAATCAATAAACATTACATGATAATTATTCAATTTATTAATTGCTGAATTGATTGCACTTGAACTGACGCGCTTCCAAAGTTTGAAAATTACTCACAATTTCGAGAAATTTATTTAAAAAAATTTTTCCACGCGCGTAATCACGATTCGTAACGCAAGTATCAAGTGTTATCTGTCAGGATGTGTGCTAGTTGAACGAACCGAACGAAAAAAGGGAAACACATAGAGGGAAAAGGAGGGTGGGTACATAGCGGGGGCATATATATAGGGGCTTGCGCGTGGTGGGAGACTTTATGGGGGCTCCCGAGTATATTTCCTGATTGAGCGAACTAATCCACGCAAAGGAGGTTTTATCGTCGAGGTATACGCGATGGAAGGACTCCCGTCTATATACGCAGAGACGTCGCATCGAGTGAGAACGTTCGATCAAGACGCATGCCGCGGTAGAAAAAGAGAAAGAGAGAGAGTTTCTCTCTCGAGAAAGATTCGTTCGGAGGGATATTTGCGCGAATTCACGCGAACGTATGTACGTAAAAAATTTATATTGAAATCGAAAACTGAGAAATTTAATTTTTCTACAGATTTAGAAAAAAAAACTTGTATAAACATGGTTGAATTATTGACGTATTTTTTAAAAGAAAGAGATTTTTTACGTATATATTTAAACAATATAAATTCATGTGACGTTCACAAAAAATTCTCCCGTGCTCGCGCGATCTAATAAAAGAAAATATATCGATCAACGAGATTGCGCAGCGGTTATATTGCTGCAGCGAGGTAATAAAGCATCCATCGGCTACACGTGAAGTTCTCCTATCGCGTATTCACGATCGCGCGCGAGGAAGAACTTTCCCGATCAGCTTTACAGGAGGTTTGTCTGCGACGATGTTTACGATAAGCGTAAACCCGGGGCGGACTTTCGGCGCATCCGCGCGCGGTATCGACGGCGGCATCCACGGCAGTTGGTTCGCCCGAACCAACGTTCGTGTGGGTCCCATCAGAAAACTCCCGTAGTATACTCATAGCGAAAGCCTTGCCAAGAACAGTGAGATTTCCCCGAGACACGGCCTGGGCGGATCCCCAGTTGCCGATCTTTTAATCGTAACTCGCGGCTGGATACTAAGCAGGCAGATCTATTTTATTGTTCCCGCGATAACACGGCGGCGCCGAATTTTTACGGTGACAGCGAAAGACAGCGGGGAAACTTCCGAGAGGCGCGCTCGGCCGTAGTGCAATCGATTCGCAGGATTTTCGACTCGTCCTTTTAGATCAGACGCCTATCGGGCGTGAGATAAGACTCTTGAGACCTTGGGACAGATGAGAGAAGCTCATCCGTGTTACAATAATTTACTCGATTTTCAATTCCACGGAATATATTCTCCAAAAATAATCAGTTTTAACAATCGAAAATCAAACGAAAAACAATTTTCAAGTTGAAAATCATGAACTTCTTAAAAACTTGTGTGAATTACATTGAAGGTATTTTTTTTTAAAGATAAATAAAATATATTTAAATGTTTTATCTTCGCGTTACTTTGCTGAATCCGTTGCAGCTGAACGCAAACTCGTTCGTTGCGACGTAAGGTGTAAAACGCGTTGGTCGAGTGTGTACATGTGGTAATGTCGCGGTGCAAAACGAGGCAAGGGGTCGCGGCAAGCGTATGGTCAGCCCCGAGAACCCCGGCGTAAGAGATCGGATAACGGGGGGTGTGGACACTCCGTGTTCTCCGCGCGCGAACACGATTGCACGGCGCAAAGAATGAATATTCAACAGTAAACACCGGTAACCGCGCGCGCTCGGCAAAAGGGTTCGGACGAAGGGCGCCGCGGGGTCGTTCGGGGGTTGCCTGGCTGCACGGTGAGTCCGCGCCGTGACTTGGTGCGGACATAAACGCGATCTCTCGCCGCGCGCACGCCAGCTGAGAGGGACGTTGTTTACGATATTACATCTATAATACCAGTCAAGTGGCCAGTGTCCGGCCATCGCCGTAATCTCCTCTGCGCCAGGATCCCGCAAAAGCTCTTGTCCAGATACAGCACGTCGCGCCGTTCGTGAAATTATAATAATGTTCGGTCGTGTGCCGCAACGCCTTTCCTCAAGTTTCTTCCGCGTGGTTAAACTTTTTCGAGATCGTTTCCAGGAGATTACAAACGTGTGTGTACGTACTGTATTTTATAGAGTTTTATAAAATCCAGAAATATAATATATGTTGAAAAATAGCTGTTACGCAGACTGTGAGAACTCGCGAGATGACTTATGCGTAATTAATACGATGATATCTCTGATGTTCGATTGTCTATTGCAGAAATCGCTGGCCGAAGGACAAACATCGCTCTCTGAAGAGGGAGAGGGAGAGGAAGAGGGATCGGTATTTTGATTCTGGCTGTTATAGGGAAGACATATATCACTGATTCACCCCCATTCGCCTATAGAAGGCAGTAGTTAGGGTGGTGATGCTGGGAGGATCGAATGGACGCGCAGGATTTATTGTCCCGGCTCGATATATATGATTATTTAAATCCTCTTCAGCTCCTCTCCCGGCATCATTCGACATATTATACCCAACATTCGAAATTGTCCTTTTAAGAAGCTTCTGCTTGTCACCATCTTCCAATTGGTTAATAGTATTAAAAAAATACGCGTAGAAATTTGTCTAGAAGTGAAATAATTACAAAAGAAAAGTTTGTCTCTTTGTTAAAATAATTACGTTTTGCGACGACAAACTGTTGTACTCCTCCGTTTAGTTTACAGTATTTTGATCGCAGATGTATGTACATAACGTTGCAAATAACGGATACAATTTACAAGACGAGAAGAGCGAGACAAAAGCGAGAAACTCCCCGCGAATATCAAATCCCATCGACGGATCGTACAAGTTCGCAGATTGACAGCGAGGTCGGATTCTCGCAAAAATATTCGAAGCACACGGATACATTTCACGCCTAATTTCTCGCGAATTCCGCGCTGAATATTCTTCGTTCTCGATCTCATGCGGGTCACGTGTCATTCGTTTTCTACAGGCGTTGGAAATTCTCATCCCCCGCAGGTGGTTCTCATTTTCACATATTATTAATATTCTTGTTAACACGATTATGTATTAATACAACAAGAGAAAACTGATCTGATGAAAATAAATAAACAACGCGAGAGGAAAATCGCCGAAAAATTTCTCGAGATATTTTTTGCGAGAAAGAACGTAGCAAATGCTATAATACTATTTTGTTTTGTACCGAACTACCAGAGCTTGTGTCTCATTAACATGGACAACCAATGTCACTCCGGAATTATTTCGGTCAGGTCGTTTGCTCTCTATATGTATCTATATTGTATTGTCTTTTTCTCGTCTGCGCTCTCTTTCTCGCACACACACGCGTATATACGAACCCACAAACAAAAACACGCGCGCTTGCTCGCACACACGCGGGTCCAGAAATTCATTAGGGGTATCTGATATTTCTGGTGGGTGCTTCGCGCCGGAATAAATCATACGTGCGGGCGGTCGAAAGCGTTTTGCCGGTACGCCGAGCTTCTTTCTCGGTGCACGCGCGATCTACCCGTTTTATCTCGATCGTGTGGGATCGGGCGAGTAGTAGGGTGGCGCGGGATACGCATACGAGGGCGAGTGCGAGGATAGAAAAAAAAATAAGGGGAAACACGGAGAGAGAGAGAGAGAGAGAGAGAGAGA
>QVOB01011621.1:0-48127 GCA_014839585.1 Pseudomyrmex concolor | reverse complement strand
GGCGCGCATTAGTAGGGGCAGCCGGAAAAGAAATTTCCAAGAAATACTTCCCCTGACGCGGCACGATATGGTGCACTCCTCTGTACTTACTCGTCAATACCCTCGAAGGATGCATTACGCGTCCACAAGTCGCTGTCGCTGTTTTGGCCGTGCTGCAAAACACAAAAGAAGCAAAATCTTTAATTAGTTCCTGACAAATATATTCGGTTGCGCATTAATGTATATGTAAGTAGAAAAGCAATGGATATACGATGTATCGCCGGAGTAAAAGTAAAGCCTTATGCAATTCCGACCCGAGTCAGAATAGAGAAAGCATTTCTTATCCAGTCGGAAGCGAAACACGCTGGTTTCTGTGCCATCGATTTCTATCGGCAGCGCGGCGGGACACGCGTGCGTGGTGGTGTCACGTATATTTCACAGCGAACCATGATAATGCAAAAATGCAAATCCCTAATGTATCGCATTAATTAACTGTAATCGTGATTAATTTGCATAGCGAATTTCGAGTCACAGAGACATGATTAACAAGTGAATTCTAAATTAAGCTTCGACATTTTGGAAAGTCGTTTATTTTGAATAGTTTTTTTTTTACCGATCTGTCTATATTTTATTATAATTTTGTTCTTTATTTTGAATAAAATTTCTATATATTTCTTTTGTGCTGCGCAACGTGTATCTTTTGAATATATACATATAAACAACACGAGTTTATGTCTGCACACAACATGTAGATAATAAAATTGCGCACACCTGATGCATAATAACAACAGTTTTGGCGTGCAGCAGCTTTGCACACGGTTGCAATATATTAGAGAACGTTAATCATTTTTCGCTGAGCAATAGATAAAAGGTGTGTGTGTTTTGTCGGGCTAAATGGCGCGACACGGTTGCGAGAAACGTGCCTGCATCAGCATTTGTTGTATCCGATATTGCAAAAGACCGGCGGCGGTGCAATGTGTCGCATAAAAATATGCGGCCGGCAATACTTGCTGCCGTGCAATGTAATCATAATTAAAGTCGCAAACGGCGCTGCTATATAGCTTGTTTATAAAGAACGAGCGTTTATTAATATCCGTCGACAATGTCGACGTATTAGCATATAAGACTGATGCAGGCTATATTTTTTATTGATAGAAGAATAAACACACAACGTCTCGAGCATCACGTGTGTGAGATTTCGCAAATCCTCGATATCGCGATTAATCACGCAAAGAAAAAAAAACAAATAAACCAAACGATCATTTATTTACACACGTAATGTATTCATTTACGTTAATCTAAATGTAACGTATATACACACTTTCCAAAGCTCTCTCGTATAAGATCAACATCAGTATGCGATATGATACTTGTTGCATAAATTTTTTTTTCTTTTTATAAAGGTCAGCTCCACGTGGAACTACTTCTCCGCGTATACCTACTTACACTGTGCATGTGTCCATCTGTGTAACGACACGCAGTTACCGAGCACGAAAGGTTACAATGTAATTCTTTGGTCGTTCGATACGCACACGTCTATTTCTGACAAGCTTGAACTTCGATATTAGTCTTGTTCACCCGGAACGTGATCCACGCTTTTAGCTCCCAAAGGTACTTTATTTGACATGCAGATACCCGTATCGGCAGTCAAATATATTCCCAATCGATATCGAGGAAACGGTATAATCATCGTGTGTTGACAGAGCCGCAATCGAAAATTAAAACATTGTAAATTTTGTCGAGAAACATCGAAGATCGCGAAGCGTAATGCAGCGGATTTTGTTGCGGATGTTAAAGTTTTTTAATTGCGATTACGCGCCAAAGATACGCGCGTAGCAACTTTGTGTGCAATTAACACACGTGACTGTTTTACGTCCAGGTATGACTCATTTTGTCCATTGCTTGTTTATCAGCCGCTAAATTAGCTTTTGTCATGCATAGACGTCGCACCATCGACAAAGGAATAAGCTGCTTGAAAAGCATTGTTTGCAAACAACATATTCTGTGACGTAATTATAATAATTGAGCCATGAATATAATATACATATCATACTAATGTCATACTAATTTCGTATTGACGATAACGTTATATTCTCTCGGACAGTTCGTTAATTGCAAAGGTATGTTTTACATCCTATCGCGAATACAATAAAAAAAAAAAAAATTATGTTAATTGTGCAATTTTTATATACACAAGACTTCAATTACGCGAGAGATCTGCGTTACATTCGAACAGGAACGATTTGATCGACATAAATTCGACCAATTTCGAAATTAAAATTAGAATTTTCACTTCAATTACACGAGAGATTTGCGCTCGAACACGAACAATCTGATCGACACAATTTCAAAATTAAAACTAGAATTTTTAATGTAAAATATTCCCGACGAGAGCTCAAAATAAATAAGAAAAATAAAATAAAAAAATTATTACTAAAAGGAAGAAATGAAATAGAAATGTATTTCTCATTAAAAGATATTAATAAGTGAGAAGAGAGCTCAAACTAAATGAGAAAAATTATTAGCAGGAAAGAAATAAAACAAAAATGCACTTCTGTTTATCAATAAAAGAAAAAAGTAATAAGTGAAAAGATTCTAAAATGACACGACGTATACATAGATACGTATTTCAAAATAGCACACAGGTAGTCACAATTGCTCGTGATAAAGTCGGAGTTGCTTCATCTCTTATTCATGTCAGCCGTTCTCGCGTATTTCAGCAAAATAACACGCTGTCCACAGAGCCACTAAATATTGATCTTCTCGGTGAATTTTTCGCTGGAATTCGATTTATTGAACGTCACGGAAAATAAGATGATTCAAGGACTGGGAATCTACATGGCACAGCTAGAACTAGCGTCTTTGTGTGCGCCAGACGGTCGAGAGATATTCGAAAAATGTAATGGAAATATCAAAACTCGTTTTTGACTTCGTCCGCAGAATGAAAAACAACAAAGTCAAGTCGAGAAGTAGTTTTGCGAGATGAAGAACTCACTTATTGAATATTTTTGAATATCTTATGTCGTCGTCGTCGCGTGATGCAATAAGCGCTATTTAAGTTTCACGTTTGTCTAGTCAAAAAATACGATTCTCGTATTGTTTATTGCTACAGGCAGAAATATAAATGTCTTTACACATAAAATTGCGTCTTTATTGTGAGGTAAGTATTATTGAAGTATTAGTGCAATATATACGTTTTTCAATAAAAAAAACCAACTTTGAGTGAATTTGTTTACCACTGGTCTTCGAATTACTGCAAACATTTGTTTCCGATCGATTTAATCTCGTTTAGACGCACGCTGACGATTCTGTTTTTCCTAGTAAAATGACAAACAATAATACGTGTGCAGTGTAACACGCACTCAACTCGATGTTGTATACGCAAGTCGGTAATCTTGCAAACGTTACTATTTCTAGAAAACGTGACATACTGACAAATATGAGTCTTTTAGAGTTTCCTGTAGTTTCATAAGCATGCGAGAGTCTCTCCGGAGTCATCAGATGCGAGAATCGAAACGCTTTAAATTGCCTCAAATTGCTCTAAATTGCGTGTCCCCGCGCGGTATACACGCAATTTAGAGTTTCGGTTGACGAAATTGGTTCTACGAATTTACCAAATATCTTTTACACAAAGATATACACCATCATGATACAAAGATTACGTATAAATAACGAGGGAAAACTGATATTGAACGATATCGAAACTTGCTACAACGTTGTATAATACGTTTACTGTGTATATAGGTCATCTATTTCAAAATACTTCATAAATTTCTGAGATAATATAATCGTTTCTCCGTTGATAGCGAAAACTCACAATCAGCGAAATGTTTCCACATAATAGACATAATTTTATTAAAAAAAAAAAAAAAACTATATTCTAGTAAAACTAAATATATAAAAATAAAACTGTTCTAATAAAAATAAATAAAACTCTGCAAAACAGACACAAAAAGGTAGAATTACTTAAAAATGTCTTAAATACAACATCCCAAGTAAATACAACATATTTTTTTTATATGCTTAGAGAATCAAAGAGTCAAAAGAGCCTGCATATAATTTCAGAGGTCATGAGCATAAGAGATCTTAAGGTGACCTTTAAAGATTCAAACATACATGTAGTAGATCTCCATTATTTGAACCTCCATTGTCTGAATGCTCCTCTCTCTGAGACCTTTGATATTCAAATCTTTTGTTACACAGATTTCCCGTAAAATATCTTTCATGAGAAACTAGACGGTTATTATAATAATCTTGAGAGAAATCAATAAGCTCAATAAATATATTCATATTACATAATCTTTTTTCTCTTCGATTCTTTAAAAAAAAAAATTTCTCGCGATGAAAATTAACGGAATTTTACTGACTCGATGCATATAAATAAATACGCATCTGCAGAAAATATAGTATACAGTAATCTTAAAAAAGCTACGTTTGACATTTTTAAACACAAAGTTCATTTTCTCTGAATGAATTATCGCTCGATTTATTCTGTTATTCACCGCGCGAAATATCTATGTCCTCTTTTTTTTATTCCGAGTATCTATACCTTTTACTGAAAATGGAGTACCCTTCTCGGTTATAATCGATAGTTGAGGCTAACCCTATCTTTCCTACTTCGTGCACACGAATGTGACGCGAAATCTATTTGCGGTAGCCGCGCGCGCTATCAGATAAGCATTCCACGTAACGTGCACGTAAGGTTCGACCCGCTCGTACATACATGCAGTCACCCATTTACATTGATGCTACGGACACATTATTGTTTGTTAGATAACAAACAACTGAAAAATTCATCAGTCATATTTTTCAACGCGCAAGCTACGCGATATCTATGTCAGAGCGAGCTACATGTAAATCGTCACAAATCGGTTGTTCAGATTGCGAACTCGAAGTCGAAGATACAGGTCAAATATTCTGGTATGATCGCATGTTTTTTTTATATCTCGCTAAAAGGTTGTGTCGTTGAGCTTCGGAAATACAAAACTGTTATACGAAAGAGACTTATATCTAACAATAAGCTCATTTTTGTCAAATAATTGCATTTGTGATATTTATATTGTCTAAAGTCAAATTCTCGTAATAATTATATGAGAATTGAAGGAGCAGATTTAAGTAAAATTTAAGACAGAAAGAAAAAGAGTTGAAGAACATAAAAGATCGATTGTGGAAAAACTTTCGGATAGTGTTCCTATTTTTTAGTATTTTTAGATTTATTTTTCTTTCCAGCTTTTTTTTACTTTGAGGAATAACACAATATATATATATATATATATATATATATATATATGTATACACATATAATATACATATTAAATATATTTATATGCATCAGCTATTTGACAAGTAAATATGTTGCACAGAGCCAGATTAGGGAGAGCGCGCGTTCCGGAGTTCTGCTAAATTCACTGCAATTCCAATCCGCGTAGCAACAGGGCGATATTTAAACGCACGCGCGTGCAATATTTTTGCGCGTATAAGTATTATAGCGGGATTTTTGCACAACGCCCATTTAGCGCGTTGTGCGGAACGAGATCTCTAAGTCATTCGAGTAAAGGCGACAGTGTCAGGTCCCGTCGCTCGGCAAATACGTAGCCCAGGCCACGACGACAACTGTCGCATCGTGCAAATAAGGCACGCTCGCGGCGACGAAGCTCAAATTGAAGCCGATGCGACAGAAATTCGCATGTACACACATACGCGACGTATTTGCATTATTCAGTCGAATGTTTCGACGAACAGAGAGATTTGCGTTTGGATCCGCCTTAATGCCGAGCAACTCGCGACCTGTCTGACCGATGCAACTTTCTCGACACATTGTAGAGGCAGACAGTCGCGAAGGAGGCGAAGGTAAACGTCACGAGGCATGCCGTGGCAGATCGCTTATTGCGAGACACGCACACACATTCTAACACAAACACACACACACACACATGAGAAGAAGGTGCTCAACTTGCGGATTTTTGCGACAATTTAATTCATTTCTATTTTACGGCTCTTTAAAGGTCACCTTAAAGTCTTAATAAACAAAACTAGCGATAAGAAGCAAATCGATTTGATCATGCAACAGGAGAAACGTTTGTAACATTCTTTTTATCTAGGTTTAATCCATCGCAAGTTGAGCACTTTCGCCTGTTTAAGGAGAATGCAAACAGAAAAGCAACGAGAGCTGGCGAATCCATCTGTTCGCGAACACAACTTACCAACGTGAGCAAAAGTTTCATTCCCTTTTCCTTCAGCACCTTATGGATATCCGTGATGTACTTAGCTTCCTTCACGTCGTATCGCGTTTCAATATCTGTCAGGGTGGGCGGTGTGCCCTGCCAAATCGCGTACGAAGGCGGTAAATTCGGCACGAACAGGATCTCGTCACCGGTTTCCAGGTTGATAGCGCCGTAACATCCTGGTTCTTCCACTCCGAAGCACCATTGAAAGAACGATTCCTGATAAACAAAACGAACAGATTGGCGTATAAACGAATACGATTGTGTATAATAAAATATTCTTAAAGAGAAAAAAATACACTACGTAATGTGAGACATTCAATATCTTCTCTTTTTTCTAACATCTCAATTTAAAATTTTATAAGAAATGTGAACAATTTATAAAAATGATATTCTTTCATAACAAGCAGACACTAGCAAGTCCAGAGAGATAACAAAGTTTACGAACAAGATAACGTAACAAAGAAACTTTAGGCTCAATGTAATTAAGAAATAAGTAAATTTTAGTTTGGGGAGTATTTGTGAACTCGTATATATATATTCATATATATATACACGCTTATTTCTGCATAACATCCTGCATAAACGGCTCGGTCGACCAAAATTTAAGATAACGTAAATGTACTTTTGTTTATAAGAATTGATACAGTTGCGTAATAAAAAATAATAAAGACATTGATGAGATAGTACATGTATCCATGCACGACGCTGCTCGTGTTTCCGGTTTTTAAAACAAAGTTTCATTCTCGAAATCGAAGGTCATCACGCGATATTACGTGAGAAATCGATGCTGCCTCGGCAACAGTCTCGACAGCGCGCGTCGAAAACGTGTGTGTGCGTGTGTGTGTTGCGATTGTATTTGAGAAAATACAATGATACTCTGCTGTAGTCAGCCACGTCATCGAACCGATACCAAGCACAGTCATCGTTTCTCTTCACAGATTTTTCTCGTCATTTTAAGCAATCGTGAAGTTCTGCCACATTTCACGATACAAATCGACGGGATTTTAAGCTTGACTATAGATCTTTCCTATTCATTATTTTTTTTTTTTTTTTTAATACAATACTAAGATAAATTTTTTCACGACGATCTCACGTCAGACCTTGAAATCGCTCGGACGATGCTTTAAAAAAGATGCTTGTACAGGAAACGAGATGTCCGGAAACACGAGTGTATCCGCGAACGGCCATTCCGTCGCTTCCCCCCTCTGTTTGAGATAGATGAAGCGGAAATGCCATTCTTGGTTTCCATCGTTTTTATCGGATTTTGATCGCGTTGGAAACCTCGGTATGAAGATGCTTAGCAACTTCGTGCCGAGATGTCTGTCGCTTCTTTGTGTAAATGAAATTCTTCCGACTTTTTCTCAGAGTTTCTCAGCGCGTTTCGAAGTTTTGTTTTGCAACTTTGCAATCAGAACAGATTTTAGCATTTACCTGAGAAGTCGAAAACATCGTTTATCTTAACATCACCACTGATGTAACATATAATCTTGTTTTTTCAATTCTAATTTTTTTAAATTTATTTTAAAAGCTCTTTTAATCTTTTGGTAGTTTCAATAAGTGTTATTTACATATTAAACGACTATGCACATCTTCTTTTTCTATTTGTATAATTCAATAATAAGTGTAATAAAAAGAAACAGTAAAAACGTAGAAAGAGTATAAAATTAAAAAAATCAGATAAAAAACCAATTTCCTAAGTTCTACTTTTTGCTCGAGCCAAGAAAAATATTTCATTTTTAATTTAATTTTCTAAATGAAGTTTCACTTAAAGAAATTAAAGGACTATAGGTATATAAGCAAAAAGAATAAAACTCCCTCAGAAGATAAAAGAAAACAGTGTGCGCTCTCGAAGAAAGAATAAAGAAAGAAAATAAATGGGGCAGGTGCGTTATACATATACATATATACCAAAAAAAAGAATCTCTATATACTATATACAACGATGCCGCAATATTATCGCTTTAACATCTTTAGCAGAGCATTGGCGGAGGCAATAACGTCGTAGTCGTCGTCGCTTTCGTAGTAATCGTCGTCGTTTTGAGTTCCGAAAAATCCGACAGTCGGAATGCCAGAAGGATGAAGCGATGAGAAATGAGCCGAGCGAGTCGTAACGCGTTGCGCCCAGTGTTTGGGTTCAAGTACTGATCCCTCTCACTCTCTTCGTCTTCCAGCAGTTCTCGGACTCTCGTTTCCGTCCGAAGCTCGGAAAGAAAAGACGGAGGCAGAGAGAAAAGAGGAAAGGAAAGAGAGAAGGAGAGATGGGAAGAGAGAAAGAGAGAGAGAGAGAACTTCTTGAGAACGATCGGCCATCAGGTCAACGCGCTCTTTGCAGGTATTATCTTAAAGAAGTTGTGTATACATGAAACACACACACACATTTGCACGACAACGACACGTGCACAGCATTACACATGCGACTTATGTGCGACATATGTACGTGAGCATATGTATGTAGGTACGCTAAAAGAATGTCATTGCCTTATAGCTGATACTTTTTATAGAACGTTAACGAACCATCTTTGTAAATATCATTTACAGATTCTTTTGATGATAATAAATATTTCTAGAATATTTATATATAAAATAACATGCGTAGTGTTTTTACGATTATTTTAAACACTGATTTATTATTCTGTTTGAAAATAATATTACCGGTTTGCCGCGAATATACCGGACGTACCGGCCAGGACCGCATCAAGAAGACGACGACAACGACCGACGACAGTGGCGGCGGATTAATGCACAGCTATCAAGCAAAGAAACCGACGATGAAAAGGTCTCGTATTGATCGCAACATTGCGCAGCAATAGTATACCGCAATATCGAATTCAGCACGAGTACATCGTTTTAACTGTCGGGCATGCACGAAGAAACGAGCGACCCGCTATTCGCCGAATTAGAAACTGGAACACACTGCTTTGATCGTATGCATGCAGGACGCTTCAGAAGCACCGAACGAATCCACTGCGAGAATTCAATTGTTTTTATCGGAAACTCGGTTATCGAAATTCTCTCTGCAAGAAAAAGATTTAGTTTTTATCATCAAATTTCTTTGAAAAAAACTCTGCTTATTGTATTTTTGCAACTTCGTAAATAATTTCTCTCTACATGCAAAGCACGCATGAACCGAGCCTAAAACGTAGCTCGGTAAGATCAACAATGACGCAAGCCTAGTGCAAATTCAAGCTGATCTGGAACTTCTCGAGTAACAGTGTTCACACCAACTCCCATAGCACAAACGATAAGAAAAAAAATATATAAGCAAAAAAAGATGAGCAGGAAGTGAATCCGCCGGTTACAAATCGAGCGTTGTGTTTCCCAGAACTTACTTTATTCGTTGCTCAAATTTGCTTAAGATATGATTGGTTACGTTCGGAAAATACAACACAGTTGCACGATTGAGAGATTATCTTGCGAGATTGGAATAACATTTTTAAAATCGCGATAAGATTTGAGGAATAGTATGGCCTATCACAAACAGTGATAATTTCTCAATCGTGCAATTGTTGTGTTTTCTGAACCAATATATAGTTCTGTGCTCTTTTCTATATAAAGATCTTGAAGGCATCGTTCAATTCAATCTGAGTTTCATTAATTTTTCTTATTAAAAGAGGAGATTTATCGTGAAGCAAACCAATTTTAAATTAATCAAAAAATGTAAAACGCTATTTTAGATTCCAAAAAGTGACAACAAAAGACACAATAATGATATAATGATAGATATTGAGATATAAATGCGAGTGTGTACACACTTTGTACACACACTTTGTACTATATCTACGTCCACGCAAAATCGTTCGCAATCGGCTCGAAATAGTACTTCTATTTCATACGGAAATACAGTACCTATCTATGTATTCTACTATGCATTTGATTCACTGAGCGGGAACTTCGTTCGCTTTCTAGGCGAGAGCCTGCATTCTCTTGTAAAATCAATAAAATGCGGATTGAAGTGCCAAGAGAAATATATACATATTCCAGAAATAAAACGTAAATATAAGAGACAATTTATGTATATTGAGAATCAATTTTTTGAAAGAATTCTCACGAAATTTTTCTAATTATGTTAAACGGCAATGAGAATTTTATAATTTTTGAACTAATTTGTTTTCTTTTTCATTTAAACGGTTACACGCTCCACAACCAGTCGCGTCCGAGGACCGAACAAAGCGCGTGTGCATGCGAACGACTGGAATACGGACGAACGAACAGAAACGGTCGTATGTTTTTCTAGAAAGAGCCGTCTAAACGGTACCTCCGGTTCTAGTAAAGCGAGTTTTAAAGGCAATCTGCCAGAGCGCCCGTCTGCGCGCCAGGAGCGTGTCGATCCGGATCGTCACTCGTTGCGTCGATTTTCGGCGACCTGAAAGCTTTGACGTGAGACCTTTTTGTCATGTTTTCTCCGGCGACGTTAATACCGCGGAACTTCATTTCCACCAGAATAGTCCAGAGTGTAAAAAAGTGAGATTTTTCTTTTTTTAACAAAAAAAAAAAGATCTTTCAAAATTCGACTCGTTATTTCCGCCCTATTTTTATCTACTAGGTTTTAAACGACGCATAGACAGTGCAGTAGTGTTACATTGCTGTTGTCGTTGACAAGTTTTATTCTTTAGAAAAACAATTGTTAAACGCTCATTATTGTAACGTTTGTGTGACTCGCTCGTCAAAGTAGACGTTATCAGTAAATGTGTTTACACTGCTCACATTTTAATTGTTGCAATGGCCAAAATTTACGAGTTAAGCTTCGAACTGCTGTCTCATCCGTGTCTTAATCCCTAGCTATGGCAATTTCCATTTATTTTTGAATCGTGAAATTTCCATTTATTTTTGAATTTGAAAAAATGACTCGATAAAAAGAAATTTTCAAGCAACAATGAAATCATCGATGTCGCGAATGGCTATAGTTTAGCGAGGTGTCACACAAGCACGTGCGATAACAAGCCGGCGTTTGTCATTTGTTTTTTTATAGAATAAAACTAGTCAACGTGACACTACTTTCTACGTGTCGTTTCGGATATTTATCAATCGGTCCATGTATAGCGTGTGAAAAAAAGTTAACAACGTTTGACGTTAAAATTCCGTAATTCTCTATCAGGGTTTCTGTTTTATCGCGAAGAAACTAAAAAATATAAGGGAACTTAGTGTAAAATACCAAGTAGTGGAAGACAATGCGAGCTTCACCACACGCAACTTTGTTTCGTAAGAAAACGTTTCAACATTATCGCGCGATAAGACCCACAGATAGTGATATTTGGTATTCACATCTCACACAAATCACATCTCTCTGATAACTCTCAGCTCGTACATAAATAAACTTCATTCTCTCTAAAAACAGCAATCAAATTAATGCAACAAAAAAACTAACGCCATTGATTTTATTATCACATATTGTTTTAGAGTTTCTCTTTAGCTGCGTCTTATACAATATATTATTTAAATATACATATTTCTACTTGATAAAGCGCGCGCCAATCGCTTTATCGTATTATCATCATCAGCGAACCATAAACTGCCACAATGTGCGCAGTTATCGTGTCGTTCTTATCGCTGACTAATTTGCCAATACCCGGTACGTACCAGTCACCTTCGTTTGGCGATAAACTCGTCGCTCATGAATTGAATTTGCAATTGTGTTTTGCGCAGCTTTTTTACAGACCCAGCCATCTCTCATCGCGATAGATTCAATAAATTTTGTCGCGCAGACAGATCTAACAGTTCTTCTCCCTGGATCTACGATCATGCGTATCGAGTCACCTTGAGAGTTCAATTGTCTTTTCGATCGTTACTCCACGGAGATACGTGATAAAAATAGTCGTACAAGTTAACACGTAATTGCGGCTACATCTTTGGAATTGTCTTTAATTGCGATCGCACAAACTTGACTTTTTCTTTTTGCGAGATGTTTCTGAGATGAAAAGAAAAATCGATATCTCCCGGTTTTTTGATCGGAATTTACATAAATCCGATTATTACGTAATATTGCGATTTCGATAAAAAAAAAAAAATATTTTTCCATTGATAATATTGGACGGAAGAGAATTCGCGGTTGCGCGAAGATCTTCAGAACATCATATAACGACCTGAGATCGCAATGCTACAATGAGTCATTTGAATACAAAATAATGTATACGACACATGTGTGTGACATGTGATAATAAAAAAATTCTCCGCTTTCTGATCATTACTAGGTGTTATTGAGAAATAATAAAGTTTAAATGTAAAAACGACAGAATATCCAACGTTATTAGAATATTTTAGAGAAATTTATGACTCTCTTAATTTCAGAATATATTTTAGACTCGTATGTAAAATAATTTCTGCTTTAGTCTAACATACAATTTTTTAAGAACGGGCGTACACGATGAGAAAAAGAAATTCTTTTCAATAATACTTCACCGACATTTTGAAAAATGTCTCTGTATTTATATTCAAACTACAAAGTCTAAAGTTTATCTTTAGATGGGTCCGCGGTCAATGAGACAGCGATCCATAAAACATCTTAAGACGAACTCAAGAGAATGTTAAATATATACGATCGAACTATAAATAAGCCTTAGATCTTATGTTAATATTTTTAAACAGCCGGATTTTTTTATTGTATTGTATATTTCTCTATATGATCCGATAGTGAAAAGCATAGTATTGAACAAAATACCTGTCGGAAGGGCCAAGTTATGTCCGTATCATTAAAAGGAATTTCTTCGCCACCCTGCAAAAGGACGAAAGTCCCGGAGGGAGAGATCTCGCTCTCTTGAAGTCGTTTGACAAGTCGCTCGACGAGTCGCTTGCGATTGTTTGCAAAAAGTGTCATAGGCACTATTAACGTTTTTCCGGACCGCCAGAAATATGGTCCCTTTTCTTCGAGGTTTCTGAAATTATTTTTGAATTTTTGTGTTAGTGAACAGCGCGTTACCACGTGGAATCCGAAAACAACCGATCGCCAATGAAAATGACAAATATTTCAATTTTTCATTTAAATCTTTTGACGGTGCAATGTTGCTTGAAATTTCGCAGAATTATCGGAGAAATCACCGGCGCAAATAAAACGCTATAACGTTGATAGACACTGAATGGCGTTAGGCGTCACGAAACGCTGCACGTAAATAATTATTTTGTGTGTTTCCGATAATATCGCTGGAACTTTCTAAAAAGAAAGTAGATCCGCTGCATTTATCGCTCTTACTCATCGATGCCGCGCGCGCGGCAACAACTTCAACAGCTTTGACATCGCTTTTAGCATATGTATTTAAGATGACTCATTAAAGTTACATCATGATAAAACACATCGCCACGTGTCCAGAAAATTATTGCATATGTTTTATACACAACTACATTAAAATTCATAATATGCAAACCAACGTTAAATAAATTTAATTTATAAGTTAAATAATTTAATTTAATGAATTTTTTTATTTAAATGGATTCTAAATTATATAATGTTGTTATAATATTCTATAGAATATTTCGTAAAAACTTATTATCTCTTTAATTTTAGTTAGAGTCACGTATAAAAACAATTTCTGCTTTACACATACACAAAAAACGTGTAAATATAATTTTTATATGTATATTTAATAAAATAAAACAGCGGTGTAAAACGACTTCTAATATTCTGTAGCTAGTAATTATAAAATATACATAAATAGACTCCAAAACGTGTCTATTCTCACGGAAGGCAGAAGAAAAGATATATATATATATATATATATATATATGATGTAGTCTCGCATATATGTATTTGGTTTATATTTAAGTCGTGTCATTGGACGGCTCGCGCGTCCCTTGACTGACACAATTCTTGTTCTGCTATATTCTCGAGACGAAACGCGTGACGGCACACAGAAAACTTGGAACGCGCTAACGAGATACACGCACGTTATGTGTATACGCTGTATTTAAACCTCTCTCTGTACCCCCTTCTCCCGTAAACGTGTAGACGCTACCGCGTTCAAGAGGCATCTCTAAACTTCCACCCGTATACTAATTTAGCTGCTCGGGATCGCGCGCCGCTCTCTTTCTCACTCCCTCTCTCTTTCCTCTCTTTTTAACGTCTACTCGGAAATTATATTTAACCTGGCAGTGAGCACGGCAGTCAGCATTGTAAAGTACTAGACTAGTAATGTAATACTTCATATCGTATGATATGCACATGTGTATCTGCAAGTCGAATGTTTCTGTTGTACCGCACAAATGAATAATGATAAAAAAAATATAAACGCACGTCTGTTAAATTGTTAATTAATTTATAATAAGCCTGTTCTCGAATTTAAGATTGGATATTTGGAGCGAGATCGAGAGAAAAAGAAAGAGAGAGAGCGCCGTTATTTGACATCGAACAAAATGGTATACGTTCTCGTTCATGAAAGAAGTGAAAGCATCGCGGGTCAAATGCACGATCGGCATTTTCTGAGTTGAGTTTTCACATATACTTCCGTCAGTTCGTGTTTGTGGATGAAATGTGCTGCCGTAAAACATGCAAGCTATGAAAGTTCTGCTTGAGAACATTCTCAAAAAATCAGTGTGTTCGGACTACGCTTATCACGAGTTGATTAATTTTTGTTCATTATTGTATATAAATAAAGCATGATGTCAAGTGCGCGTTTAATCGCAATTTTTTGACGCAAAGTAAACTGCATGTGTGTTGTGATATATACAAAGATATTCGCTGATAATATTTAAGCGTAAAATCATTTTCCAACCTGATAACCAATTAAATTTAATGCTCCATAAATGTTATTTTTTCTAGAATATTGTTGTACTAATTAGTAAACTATTGTCATCTTTTTTTTAATTAACAAAAACGTTAAAAATTTTATTACCTAATTTCGAAAAAGATTATATCATTTTTTGACGCAATATGCGTGTGTGTATGTGTGCGTGTTATGTTGCAACCATTTTATAGCTTACAGTTTTTGTATCTATTCTTATCCCAATATGCAATAATATTGCTTATTCACGGAAAGAATATATGTAGTAACATTATACGTGAACATTGAAAAATTAACGAGTATTTAAAAAAAACGAGAATTCGAAGAATTCAAAGTCTGCAATTAAAGCCGATTCTTTTTATTAGATGTAACCGACATATCAGATATATGTCACGTGATAAATGCAGAGAAAAACAATATTTTCGTTCCATTCCAATTACATCATCGCGAGAACCGATCTACGGCCAGAACTTTTTATGCTTGAAATCTTCTTAAACATTTCCGTTATAAAAATTTTCCTTCGTCAATAACAAAACTTTGAAATAATTTCTTAGGTTGTTCTTACTGCAAATAGATGATTTACTCAGAAATTTTCATTTTATTTCTTCTGAAGTAAACGTAGTAGTGCTAAAAATTTTAGTCGATACGCAAGTAAGTATTGCCGAAACGTTCGACATTGATTTCGCAAGGTTTGTCTCTCCGAAACAATGGAAAAAATCAAGTTGTATTTTAAAAAGAAAGAGATTACAGTTTCTTCGCGCGTGAAGTAGCCACAAATCGACGCAGCGTATAATTAGAAACAATGAAAACGTCAACAACGGCGTCATTAATTCTACACGCAAGTTTCACGGCAACCTAGAAACCTGCTTGAGCAATCGGGTTTTTCACGAAGAAACACACATTTATTTCGTAGTAGAGACATACACGTGAGCGACATGTCAAGTCCAACACGTGAATAAAGACACGTCATATCAACAAATGCAACCAGCTGTATATATATATAAGTAGCGTCTATCTATGCTATCTATACGTAGCGTCCAATTATAATTCTTTGACGATAAAAATACGCGTAACAAATCGAAGTGAATGATTAAAGTCCGTTCTCTGGTATTCACGTTGTATCTTACGAATTACTGAACACGCGCTATAAATTTCATGTATCTCACATTTAAACTGTCAAAAATATATATTTGACTTTACATATTATTTTTTATAAGAGAAGAAGACTCGAAATATGTAACAATTAACAAGAAAATTGTTAATTATTTCGATCCGTTACAACGCAAAGTTACGATTAAAGCTGCGAGAGGTTTTTGCAGTCTCCTATACACAACTCGTCATTATCAGACGGTCCAAAGGTCGAGAGATAAGATTCTGATCGAACGAATTTCCCGCGTATCTAAATTGACTCAAAATTTGGTCAGATAAAAGCGTTCTATCTATCTATCTATCTATCTATCTCTATCTTTATCTTTCTTTCTCTTCAACTCACTACTACTACAAAGTAGCGAAGTAAAAAAAATACAATCTCAGTTATTCAAGATGTGTGATTATCCTAAAATTATGAGGTTTTTTTAACTTTGCTACTTCATAACTTTAACTATTCTACAAGTGTCGCGCTTCACTTTTCGAGCAGATTAAAACCGCGTTCTATTATTATTGTCAGATATATATAGTATATATACATATATATATATATATATCATGTGAATGTCAAGTGACATTCACAACGATCAGTCAATACACACATCGATTGCTCAATAATTTTATAAATCGGCTATTTCACGTTTTAACACACAGGAAATTTCTTCAACGCTCGTTGTATTCTCGCCACGAAAAAGTGTTTGAAACCATTGTAATTTCAACGAGATCAATTCTCTTATCACAAAAATATATCTACAGATTCTTCCATTTGCAATGACGGATGCGCCACGCAGCTTGCGAGAATGCCCGCGGAACGGATCGATTGACATGATTTTTGTTCGCTCTAACGAACTCGCCGAAAATATACATCGGTTTCAAGCAACAATGCATAAATATTTACGCAAAGGACAACGACACGATCGCGACATAAATGCATTGCAAGATACGTACGAGTTCACGTCATTGTGCACCGCCATGTTTACTCATTAAGTGTGACAGTACTCTCCGGCCGTCTTTGGTCCGCGACGAATGCGTTCACCGCTGATCGGCGATGTTCAGGTAGACACCGCGAAATGTGACGAAAAAACTGACCTTACTGGGCTAGCTTACTGGCTTGTTACCACTTTGTTCGACTTGATGCGCAATAAACTTGACAAGAGACCGCGTTATGTGGCTGTACACGTGCGCCACGACAGCCGACAGTAGCCGAGGATACTCGATAACGACCGATGACAGCCGAGATGTCGAACGCGACCGACGACGACCGAAGCGCGCTCAAGCGCGGCCGGCCGATGACGCTCTGACGTAACGTTTACCAACACTGCCAGTCAGTCGCTCGGTGTTTTTTAAATGGCATCGTCAACAAACTGCTGTATTGTCGGAGATATAACGTTTTCGTTAAAAGAAACTCGATATGATAATTACATAATGTATTTAATCAATGAGTTCTCTCGCAATCCACTGGTCTTCTTTTCGACTTATCGTTGTGTAGAAATGTATTTTCAGCAAAAAGATACATGTATAAACAATTACACAATCACGACGATAACGCGAATAAAGATTAGATTATCTAATTAGATTACTATCTCTTGTTTGTTTGTTTGTTTGTTTGTTTGTTTTTTTTTCGATTTGAGTAAGAAAACTTTACATTCGTCTTTAGTTTAGAAGTAATTTTCTTGTTTACACCTTACGGATTACCGGAAGACTAATTTCGCGACGTGCATTTCGACGAGCGTGTGTCTCATTGCACGCACGTACGTATTTAAATGTGTTGTCTTTTGCAACATCGAATTAAGGTCGCATCGCGCGTCTTTCCATATCACGCGTCGAATATGTGTCAACGCGCGGACGTATACAAGGTCCGATGTATACATATATTCTTTCTTAGACGTTCGAATTGTTGACTCGTAGCGTTATCGCTAATCAAGCTGATGCGAAAACGAGAACGCAGATGCTATCAAATCTATTCGTTTTGTGGGTCAGTTTCAAGAGAAAAAGAAAAAACACGCATTTCCTCGCGAGGACACTGATAAAAAAAAAAAATAAAAATAAAAACACGTCTCTCAAGTCTCTCGGCTTGTCAGTAAAAATAATGTCACATTATACATTTGCGGCGATAAGGAGCAGGTCAATTTTCGTGTTATCTCACGCGTTTAAGAAGAGACGTAACGTTCATTAGTTCAGATATTTCTCGAACAAAACACGACGCTCGAGAGTGAATAAACGATGAGTCACTTGTTCACGTGAAAATGTACATTTCGTTTTCTGATCTTCCGATTTCATCAGAATCGCAAACTTTCTCTCACGGATATTCGATAGCGCGTTAGCAACGTTTTGTATATTTTTTTCTTCTCGAAGAATAAACATTGCGGGGGAAAAAAAAAAGAAAAACAAAAATCACCGTGCGAAACGCGACGCCCCGTCTGGCGTACAATTATAGCGCAAGGTTTTCTTTCGAATTCTAGTCGATGATAGAATCCTATTCTCAGTTTACGGACGACAGTGGCGAAGACCTTGTCTGAAGGTCATTTGCGATCGGTCACACACGTCTTATTATATAAGATCAGCTATTTATTGATACGCGATAAGAAATGTCACTTCACCAAAGTTAATTAGAGATTGATTACAAGATCGCAAACATTAATGTTGCTGTGCAGAGCGAGAAGATTTTTTGTCACTCAGATTGTGCGTTTTGCGTCACATCGCGCAGCAAATTATTTTTATTAATCGCCGGAAACTCCGCGTAATGAAAAGAAAAAAGAAATCGATCTCAGTCGATCTTTTTAAACAGTTCGATTATCGGAGCGCGTCTCATCTTTCAAGAACCTGTCAAATTGCATATCAATTTAAATTCAGTATATACGCGGGAGACCGATTCGAGGAGACTAAATAAAAACTTTATCGTGAAATCAGCAATCGCGCGGGAGAGAAAAATTGCGCAGCGACCGAATCTCGCGAATCTGATGCGATTTGATAAGAAGAGATAACTCGAGACGTGACGTTAAAAATGCACCAAATGTAATATTCAGTGCTCAGAAATATGCACGAGTTGCAAATATAAGAAGCGGGAAAATTCACTCGGTTGTCCCGTGTATGTAATGAGAGTTTCAGACATTTTCTCCGCGTTATTATTAGAGATTTGCATACAGCTGATACGCGCGCGCGTTATTTCTATGAATATAAAATTAACATCTATGTCACAAATACCTCGTGCGGCTACCGCGACGGCCAGATGGTAGACAAACGTATAAATGGGCGTTCTTGAATTAGGTCAAGCTACGCCAAGTTTTCCGCGCGACGATTTATTTTCGCGACGCGCGCGTAACATACACGTGCGCGCCCATTGATTGCTTCGGTTACGGCGATAAAAGCATGGCAGAAGCAGCAAAACTAAATAGGATTAACTCGCGGGAAAGTCTAATTGCATAAGAAGTAAGAAACACCAGCGTATCGACGCGCACGTTGCAACAAATTTGTCTTTCTGACGAAAACAGGTCGCCTCGTTAGCTAAGATCTCGTAATCTAAGCCGCATGCGGTGAAAGAGAAAGAAACGTTGAGTATCCGAAAGAGATGACGTTTTATTTGTCCGCACCGCAATGTATACTCGACGATCTCACGCGAGGGAAGTTTCACAAACGCCAGTCATTCGATCCAAAATCCCAGACGACAAACTGGTGTGACTCGCGCACAAACAAACCGACTTCCCGGCTTCACAATCTATACGCTTTCGCAGCGGTCTCACGACGATGACATTTGACTTTTCTGCGGGCCGAGTTCGCTCGTCCCGTGACATTTATTCCTCTCGTTGCAAATAATATCGTGTTGTGATTTACGATGGTTATCAAACAATAATTGTTACGTTATTAAAATGTAATTTAGTTCTTTTTATTTTTTTTATTTTTTACGCGCTTCCATATCTGTTTTGTATGGAAATAGAAGTGTGTTCGCTTTGAAATGATAAATAAATAAATTCGCGCATGTAGATACAAGCGTTGTAATTCAATAAGCGTAGCATATAGCTACATATAGTTTTAACTTATAAATCACGAGAGCAAAAAAGAAAACAAAATTCGAACGAAATTATATTTCATTAAAGACCAAAAAGTCGAGAAGATAAAATGTGGAGTAAGCGGGTGTTGATGCGTCTCTCGGTCTAATGTCGCGTGAAAAAATAAACGGACACAGATTGAACAAACTCGTGTGTACGAGTTCGACTGATAAATTTAACAATTCTAAGAAGAAAAACGTTTCTGCTCTTTTAAATGCACAAACCGTTTTACCATATATTATGCAACGCGTGTTTACCATATATTATGCAACGCGGTAACAACTGCAACGTTACGAAGCGGCGGTTGCCTCGCGTTTTCGAAGCGAGCGTTATTTTTTGAAATCGGTGTATTATTAAATGACCTCTGCCTTCCTGAAACTCGACTGCCGACCCTTTCTTTCTTTTCTGTCTCGAGCCGTCGGTTTCAGGTCAGAGGCGTCGAACAAAGTGCCTCGTAAAAACGCGCCAATTTCGTTCTACACGTCCGTCAGGACCTTTAATGACCGTAATTTCCTTCTGTATTATTACAGTCATTATTATCGTCAACGCTTTCGCGAAAATTGCTTTTTTCACGAAATGACACCGACTAGTTTTCTCGCTGCGCGTTACCGAAAAGTCAAACTTTTTTTAGATTTTGTTGTTGCGTTGAAAAAAATTCAAAAGAACCTCGCTCGAGAACCGGGATGTGGACTTTAAAAAACACGCGCAAGCACGTACATACACCCAGGATGTCAAAACCCTGATGTGGAAAATTGCAGGATACGCTGCGGTTTTACATAACAGTAGTAGCATTATCGCGGCGTTTTGCAGTTACTTATTATCAGCTCCGAGATAGGTCGACCGACGTGTAAGACCGAAAGCAAATTTCTAGAAGCTGGCACGGCAAGCAGCTTCAATGCGCGCCAACGATCAGAAGGCCAGTGAACTGCCGGTTATATAGGGTGTCCCGTTACTCCAATGCTATTCCCAGTAATGACTTTCTGTTTGACGAAACATAAGTCAGTGTTGTCCCACGGCAAATTTCACGGAAGCTTGTAATATGCTAAATTGAAAGAACATATCAAATACGTCTATCAAAAAAGCACAAAAATTAAATTCTTATCAAGATAAAATTATTTCCCTTTTTTTCTGTCAAACAGTTTACTTCACAATTAATCTTCGAATTATCGCTAAGTGCGGACTGTGGTTGTTAAGAAAGAAAATGGTGATAACAAGACATCCTGTATAATATTAGCGGCTCGGTGATGTATTTGTAGCACGCTTCGTCATCAGAACCGTTTGATGCCGACGTTTGATGACAATGAGGGAACGAGAGATAGACGAAGAGGAAGAAGCGGATGGGTCGGTGGAAAGTTTTCGCGCAACACAGCGCTCGGAACGGCAGTAACGTAAGTATACACACACATTTCTGCATCTCTGAAACTTTGAACTTCTTTATTTCATAATTAAGACTATGTCGGACATGCGAGCCCAACGATCACAACAAGATATAGTTTTTCATAATGCACGATTTTTAACGAACTTAAAAAAAAAAAAGAAAAAGAATAAAAGATTTGCGTTCACACTCTCTCAATGTACAAAAAAAGGAAGGGAAAAAAAAAAGGAAACGCAAAACTCTCTCACGCAAAACTCGCTCATTCGCACAGAAGACGCACAAAGCGTCATTTTCCTCCTATCGGAGCTATGGAATTCTGACGCAATTCGTTCGCTCCGCTCGCAGGTAGATATTCGCAATGTGTTTACTAATTACTAGCTTATCTAATTAGTCAAATAGAACGGCCTGACATAGTCGAAAAGCCAATGCGCGAGAAACCGTCGCCATCGATTCTCGCGTGTATCTTTCTCGCTTTGCATCGCTGTGTACATGTACATACAAATCGTGTCGTTTTATTGCGTCATCGTGTGTCGCGACCGCATTCTACCCCTTATAGCCACCCTCTCTCTTTCTCTTTTTCTCTCTGTCCCCTACTCTCACACAATATACATTTATACATCCGTAATAAAATCCCGGACGCCGCAGTTATGACGTCACGCGCTCCCGGGAATAATCGAACGCGAACTCTTCGTCGAACTCAATTCTCGCTAGGCTAGGTTTGGAAGCAAACCTCATCCCCGGCGGTTCTTGCTGACGGATATTAATATAAGGTAGCTGGCAACGCGTTGGTGGTGGTGAATGTGTTACGAGGAGTAACAACCTTCATCGGTAATTACGTCGTGACGTCACAGCTGACGTAGCGGGTTCTCTTTTATTACGGATAGATTTCGTCTCTTATCTCGGTTGTGTACGAGCGTTGTTGAATTACGCGACAATAGGATATCCCGTCAGGTCGCACAATGCACGCGTACAATGATCTTACACATGTATGATGAGGTGTACGTAACATCAACACGAGGGGAGGGAAGTGTATGTCCTCCGCCTAGCAATCGATAGCGGATAAGTATAACTATGCACTAAAACATGCACAGAGAAGAGACATAAAGCTATACATCGTTATTATGATACAGATCCACGTTTGCGTTCTACAGCCTGCTTTGTTTTCGCCATCCCGAGAGTATCCTATTTTGTCTCTCTTTCTCTCTCTCTCTCTTTCTCATTCTCTCAATCAACTTTTCCGAAACGTGGACGAAGTTATCTACACAGCTTTGACGTCTTCCACACCTCGCCGTTAAGATCCTCTAATGCGCCAGAGAATTTTATAAACGATCGAAATCCCGTAGAGATTTTGCATTATTATTTTTTTTAATTTTATTGTTTTCTTTTATATTTCGTTAACAGTCTTTAAAAGCTTCGTTTACGAATATCAATCGCTGTTCATTTTGTTTTTGTCTCGAGATGTACAACTTTTATAAATAGATGAGATTATTTCTTCTCTCAACTAGACTTCGAAATCTCTACTCCTAGTGTGTAACGAATCCCAGGTCGATTCTTCACGAAGTATTCTCGAAGAACGTCTCTTCACATTCTTATTTTTTTATTTTTTGTTACTCTTCACTTTCTCACCGAATTTGTACCCTTCAGGTTCATAAGGGCGCAATTGTAATCGGGAACTAAACCGAGCCTAAAGCTAAACTAACAATGATCTCGGCCTCGCGTCGATCGGCTAGTCCGTTCGTCACGCGCATCATGAA
The DNA here is from genome assembly GCA_014839585.1 of Pseudomyrmex concolor. Taxonomy (NCBI): domain Eukaryota; kingdom Metazoa; phylum Arthropoda; class Insecta; order Hymenoptera; family Formicidae; genus Pseudomyrmex; species Pseudomyrmex concolor. The sequence continues at coordinate 24,892 of QVOB01011621.1, read as the reverse complement.
AAAATAAATGAGATCACCGTGTTCGTGTCTACGTTGTGTGTCTTTCTTTTATTTCTTTCTTTGTCACTTACTTTTTCTCTCTCTCTCTCTCTCTCTCTCACATTGTAATTTGCGTCCCTAATACTTCCGCCACAAAGGCATCGATAGTTGATCGATCGCGGGTGCGGGTTTACTCTCGCACACAAATTGGACCGTGTAATTTCAGGACAGGACCGAGTCCTGTCTCCGATAGGGTATTTCCGTCGATACTTGTGTACTAAATTTGTCTTACAGATTGTCTCTCGTTTTAGCTCTGTATCCTCTCATTGCGATTGTTTTTTTTTTTGTTTTTGTTTTATACAATTTTCTACTGTTTGTGCATTTCCTTCTTCTCAAACTTTGACAAAACTCGCTCTCTCCTTAATACTTAGTCCGTTTAAACGCAGAGCTCTTCGCTATCTCGTGACGCGTCTCAAGATCGCTTTTCTCCTCGCGCCTTCGCCGTCGCGCCGTGTGAACTCAAAGTTTCTTTGCGGGTGGCAGCGTCTCGGCTTCTCTAACGGAAGGACTCTATTTATAGTACGCGTCTCCATACGAGACTCTACGTCACACGAGCATTTACCGATGTAAATTGATGTAAATCGCGACTGAATGCAAACTCGTTGCTGCCAACCTTCTAGGAAAGGCAGCGTATCGGATTATTTTGAAATCAGCAACTTCCCGCAATGAATATCGTTCTAACTCACGCTAAGAACACTCGAAAACACGGACCGAAAACTGTTTTACTCGCTTTATCTGCAAAAATTATGATATTGCAAATGTTTTACTCAAAAGAGAAGAAGAAATATTGCACATACATACATACATACATACATACATACATACATACATACATACATACACACACACACACACACACACACACACACACACACACACACACACACACACACGCGCGCGCGCGCGCGCGTGTATGACGAAATAAACAAAAATTACAACTTATCCGGTCCGTCCTAATCGTTTGTTTTTGTTTCGGTTTTGAGATCGTGACAAACGCGAGGACATTAACACAGACTTCCGGCGAAGCAATCCTAATAATATATGTTACGATGTGTGACGTAATTAACTCTTCAAATATGACAAAAGACATAAACAATTAATTTTATCATTGTCATTTGTTGATGTGTAACTAATATGATGTACTTTTTTCTTAATCTAAACGTTTCCATTAAAAACTATTTTTTAACTTAATGACTAACATTTAGTGGATAAAACACATGACTCACGATTCTAGAAGCAATATTTTTGAGCTTTACTTATCTGTTTACATATTTCAAAGTCTTCGTTAGTAATTTTTTTGATATACTATATTTGAAGTGTTAATCATCACACACACGTATGAGAGCTTACGTCAACAAAGAGTTACCTGTACCGCAACGCGCTGCATTTGATAACACGATATTTGCAAATATTAATCAGTATCAAATCGTAATGCAAAAACATCTGTATGAAAAAACTGATATGCTGCGGTATCGTCTAAAAAAAAAAAAAAAATAAACAAAATTTTACCAGCTTCGTAATTATCAACAGCGATACGAGTGTTCTAGATACTGATAAACTTTGTTTTGAACGAAAGGAACGTTTACATATCTATACGTTATTGCGGAGATTTATCTCTACATACAAGTTATCGTCAGCGATATATCGAATTTTGAGGTACAGACAAATATTGTTGACACACGTACAAAAGTATCGGTAGGATAGAATTAAAACGCGTATACATATACACGGAGAAAGGAACAACATCTCGCATCTGGAGCGCGTCGATGACGAGCGCGCGCGCGCGCGCGGCCATAAGTCTTCCACGTAGGCTTCCTTGCGAGCGTCGATACTCGACGGCGATCTCGACCGAGGCATTACGAAGCCCGAGCTCGGCGCGCAACGCCGACACAACACACAACGCGTATTTACAAACACGGCCATGTAAGGCGAGTTCTCGCCTAATTGTGCTGCGGGCGTGCGCGCGCGTTTCTTACACACTAACACACACGCACTTCATCATTATTATCATCATCATCATCGTCGTCGTCGACTTCTTCTTTTTCGTCGTCGTCGTAACTCCCACATGCTCTCTTCCGAGAAAATGGACGAAACGTGTTTTGTACACGGGATATCCTCTTTTGTTATTATTTCTCCCTTGAAGAAATCCTTGCGGGGATGACGTTCGGAATACCACTTGGTTCCCAATAAAGCCGCACAAAGGGACAAAGGGAATATCCGACGCGGCGGATTGGTATTTCCTCCCGAAAAGGGGGGACGGAAGAGTCGCGGTGAGAAATTCCACTTACGGGAACGAGGAATTATTCCGAGGAGAGTATCTCTCTCTCCCGGACACCACCGGCCACACACCTCACAGTTCCAGAGGATCGTACATAGGCGGCAACGGCTCGTCCTCGGAGTCGTAGAAATACGGCTTCCGACGGTAACAGGATCCGCTGGACCGCCGCTCGTCGTCCTCGTCGTCCACTTCCTCGTCCTCGTCTATTTCGGAGCTCGAGAGCTCGTCGAGATTTGCCTGTAACCTCTTCACCGCCTCCTTGATGAGCCCACCCTCGCGCAGCAACTCTTGCAGCACTTCGTACGGATCGTCGTCCATCCTGTTGTTTCTCTCGTTTCTCTTCAGGTAGTTATGATGATAGTGGTGATGGTGTTGGTGGTAGTGATGGTGATGATGGTGATGATGATGACCGGTCGTCATCACGTGTTGTTGTTGTTGCTGCTGCTGTTGAGTGTGTTGCTGGGCGTTCGGACGCAGACCGCAGACCTCGCAGCCGGCAGCCGGGTCTGCCCAGGAACGCGCCGGCACCCGGTACGGAGATGGTCGGTTGTTCTTGTGGCTAACGCTGGACTTGGCCTTCAGGCTGGACAGCCGCAGATTCTCCTTGATCTGCGACACGAGCAGGTCGACGTCGCGTGTGAGAAACGCGTCCGCCTGTGCCGCACCGTCCGGCATCACACCGATCAGATACGTCGTCTCCTCGGCACTCGGCATTCTCGAGCTTTCTTACTGGTTATAGTTTCACGCTCCGAAGAAACGCTGATGCTACGTCCGCTAACGAATACAGACTACTGAGGCCTTGAGGCGGCTTCCCACCGATCTCTGTTGTTGTCCCGTCTCTTTCTAGCGCTCGAAGGGGGATCTGCCGTCTCCCTCACTCGTATCGGTGTTGACCCGAGTGACGTGTACACTATTGACGCACCGATAAACGGACGAAGGGAAACTCAAGAAAACACGTTAGAAAAAGCAACGGGAAGTCTCGAATAGAAAAGGTTTCGAGCTAAAAGTTTTCTTTTTTTTTCTCTTTTATATTGAGAATCGCACTGAGTGCGTACTAAATGCGTTTTTTCTTTCCCACGGGTCGTTTCCGACCGCACTCCCGCTCTTGTCTGACGCAGCCGGTGACACGTCAACAATAACAAATACAAACGTTTATGTACGCGCGTATCGTGTTGTATATCCGGTATGACACGGACGCTAAAGAGGCGCGCCGAGCGCGTAATCAGACAGGACGCGCGTGATTCACTCGGTAAATACGCGCGCGAGCCCCTATATAGCGCGATATGCTCGTCGTTTCGTCCGTACAACACACACACGTCGGCTCTCACTGGCTCTCTACGGCTCGAAATGACGAGACGCGAGAATCGTCGCGCGTCGAAGCGTAGACTGGCCTCGACTGTTGAATGAAACGCCGCGCGAGTACGAGCGTGCGGCTAATCTACGCGCATAAACAAACGCACACTGACACGCCGCGCGCGACGGACACTGCAGCACTGTATGCACGGGCTTTCTCGCGTGTACACACACACACACACACAAAACGTACAAGTGCCACTATGCACGAGCGGCAGGTTGTTTTTGTTTTTAGGCTGATCGAATTCGCACGGTATCCGCGAATCTCCTCGCGATGAGAATCAGCAGCGAGTTGCACAACGCGCGCACACAACACGGTCGTTACACACGCACTGCCTCCGCCGCGATGAGGTAACGCACTGGGAGAGATAAAGAGAAAGAGCAGAATCGGAATCGTGCACGGAGAGAGAGAAAGAGCGTGCGATGTGATTTCGCGAAGCGACGGGAAGAGACGGGTACTCTTCACCTTTCAAACAAAGTATCGGGCTGATACGCTCTCCAATCTCTCTCTCACTACCTTTCTTTCTCTCTTTTCCTTGTTTCGAGGTAGAGTTTATATATATATTCCGCGCGATTCTCTCACGCTTCAACTTGTTGTTCCCGACCGACGTTAAACTTTTCTCTTCACCGAGAGGTTTTAGAAAGTACTTGTGCGTTGCGCTCGCACAATTTCAATTTAAACAACAATCGAGTAGGAACTTTCCTCTCGTACCGTCGCGATATCATATAAATTTCCGTTCCGAGAACAAACAATCTCAGGCAACTTGTTTTCGCGAAACCGAGAGGCGCACCACTTGACGAATATGTGGAATTACGTACACATACGCGCATGTATGTATGTATCTACACACACAAAAGCCACACGCGCAGTGCGAACACACCGTTAAATGTCTCTCGGACGGGGGAGGGAGAACTTTCCTTCCCCTTTTATTTACAACGGAGGACACGACGGACGACGACGACGACGACGACGGGTTCGTGAGCCGTCGTGACACACGCACGAAGCGGAGTCTGCGACAAGCAGGCCTCTCGACGAGCGTTCGTAGAGCGCACAGCGAGCGGTCACCCGTTCGTCCGCCAACCATGAATCTTCTACTCTGTTATTATTGTTTTGATCGGGCGGCGCATGCGCGCGTCCCGTCGCCCCGCTGCGATCGTGTCCTCCCCACCGCGACGCCGAGACGCCCGTCTGTCCCCGCGACCGAGTTCGTTCGTGTAAACAAACCGTTAACTCGTGAGCCCCGGCGAATCGATAATACTCCTCACCTCGCCACTTCCCCGTTCCGTGTTTTTCTCTCTCGTCTACCTGTCTCCCGCTTTTCTCCTTCGCCCCTCTCTCCTCCCACTCTTCCGCCCTCTTTTCTTTCTGCTGACATTCGCCAGCGTTTCTGTTGTCGAAGCGTCGAGAAAGCGAGCATGTATTGCGTCCGCGTCGGAAGGAACGCTTCTTACATTTGCGCGAGAAACTGCGAGAGAACGGTCGCGACTTTCAAAAAACTATGCGTTTCGCATACATGAAATGATTGCTTATTATTTCTGTGTGTAAACAGGAAACGTGGATGACGCGTTTGAACGAAATACACTAAGGCAAAAGGAGGACAAAAAGAGGCAAGCAAGATGTAACGATGAAATATAGAGATGAAAGAGAAAGAGTAAGAGAGAGAAAGAGAAAGAGAGGGAAAGACATCGATGCGCACGGATCAAGGTTACACTCGGGCACCTCCTCTACGTCATCTCTCTTGAGTTTATGCGCGCTTGCGCACAGTGTGCACGCACACATACGCGCGTCCTTGAGACGAATCATTCATTATCGCGTCTACGTAACGCCTCGCGCACATCAGTATTACGTCCACGAAAACAGCGAACGGGATACTTTTTAATGATCTGAAAAACAATTTCGAAGTATTATCAAGAACGATGCAAACTTTTGTATTTTTGTTTTTCAGTGTTACGATACATTTGCGATGCAAAACCTTTGTTTTCTTTTATATCTCGAAAACGTAGAAAAGTACAAAAAACAGATTCAAGGCGTTGCTTAAAATCTATAAAATTTTCTTTATACATATTTGACAATTTATATGAGGCATGCCTGTGTTGAGATTCACGGACTCGAATTACTCTCCGAAGTATCTCCAAAGTGAGACGCGTTCACTTTTTGTTCTGCGTTTTTGTAATTCATTCTTAAGATATCTGGATCCGCTAAGAACCTCTGCCACAGAATGTCCTTCTCACGTTCCAAATTGACATCCATCCTCTGCGACAAAAAAATTTATTTAGCAAAACGGGGGCAATATATCTGTGACTTATTTAAACATGAACAGTGATATACCAATCGCTCTTTGAACTGATTTTTAATTCTTGTTATATCTTCCTGCAGGTTTTGTACATCCGCGGATACTTCTTCGCACTTGACGCTTATCTCGTACGACACCGGTCTGAAGTTGATCGTCGGTCCACTTTGTGTCTCAGCCACGTAATGTTTATTTATTTTGTCCTCTCTGCTCCAAAAGAAAGATGTGTCACAAAAATTACCAAGATTATAAATGACAACAAAATTAATACCTACAGGTTTTGTAATTTACAGATTTTATTATTTAAGTGCGTTTCCATTAGCAATTTTTTCTTCTCCGCGTTGTCGGCTAGTAGATCATCGTATTTCTTCAATGCGGAAGACAGGGTCCCATCCGAATTATCGCCGAGCATCATAGAGATGAATATTTGATTGAATACATTGTAAGTTTTTGGAAAGTTCGTCATGAGAGTTGCGTATTCGTCTTGTTGTTGTTGCATGATTTCCTGCACATTTTACGTATGTTTCTCGTGTGTGAATAGAGCGAAAATGATTTATATTGTTTTCGTTACAACTCTCTGAGCCACTTAAGAGCTAGCGAGAAATAAATGATGATGAACTAAAAACTAACAGATCTTGCAGAAGAGAATTTGTATTCTGTTGTGATGTAGTGACGAGCGTCTGCAATGAACTCAGCAACTTCGTGCAGGCGGTGAGATTGCATTTCCATTAATATACACAGCAAATCAACATAAACGTGTCCGTGCTCTCCGGCGAGAGAATATAAATTCTCCAGTTTTTCGAGACGAGCCTTCCTCCGTTCGAGACGAGCCAGTGCGTCGTTTTTCTGAATTTTTATTATCTCCATTTCCGCAAACTGAACTACTTGTGGAATCTGCTGACTCCACAAAAGCTCGACATTCTCCTCCAGATAATCTCTCTTCCTACTTAACTCCTGTATTTCATCGCTATTTAAAATTAAAGTACAAATTTAGTAATTTTATTAATTAATAAGTTTCTTTAAACAACAGTAGACACACAGATATAGATATATATTTGTATCTAATAATATATATATGTCTAATAATATATTTATAACTAATGAATATTTAAAATTTATAACTAATGAATATTTAAAATACATGTTTGCTTTTTCTTTCCTCAAACCTTTGCTTCTTCTATACTCAAACTGTAGAAGAATAGTAATTGTTTTGATACAAAATGAAGCAATAACTTAATGAATAAATAATATTTTGTACTTACTGCAAAACACTATCTCTAGGTATTTTTATATTCCCGCCATTATAAATATTCTGCACACATTCCAACATTGCTGTACAAGGTTCTTCTTGAATTTTAGCATTAATCTCTTCAAGTTTTGACTTTGTTAAACTACATAGAAAAAACCAAACACAAGATAATGTAGATATATTATTTTATATATAAAGAGCGTTTAGAAAAAATACTTACTTTGTTTTACATAAGTATAATTCATGCATCTTTTCATCAACTTGTTTATCTCTACTGTCACTTATTAGAGATCCATAATCAGAGTCTTTAGAATCTTCTTCCTTAGTAGTATCTCCAAAATGTTTCTTTATGTGAGTTCTTAGATAATGATTGTAAAGTTCTATTTGCTTAATAAACAGATTTATAGGCATTTGTGACCACAATATTGCTCTGTCTTGCTAAAGAAAAAAAAACATTATACAGACAGATATTATAACAAAACTCAACAAATATTAAGAAATTTATATGAATTAATTACATTCTGAGCAGCGTCAGTGTATACTTTCAAAAGAACATCAACATCATTTGATAACTGATGATTGTCCTTTTCGTATTCTTTCAGAACTGCATTACAATCATTATATATTTTTTCAGTTTCAATTCGCTCTTTATCCAGTATGATGTCTGCTTCTTCAATATTATCATCCATCTGGTTTTCTATTTGTCTGGAACAAGATTGGGTGTTAACTGTTTCATATAATAACTATATAAGTAATAAGAATTCCTTAATTTGAATATAGAAGTTTGATTTTGAAATTATATTACTTGATTTAAATTTAATTGTATAATACTTAAGAACGTAATCTTCAAAGAATACATACTTCAGATTTTTTTTTATATTCTGTGGCAATAAACAAAGATACTCCTCATCTTCTCTGCAGGTTTCCTTGAATTCTTCATACTCTGCTAATAAATCTTTTATGCCATCAATGTTAACAAGTTGAAGCAAGTCTGGACAGTCTTCTGTAGCTTCTTTCAATGCAGCTTCTAACGCTTCACCTTCCAACCATTCCTCAGACTCTTGCAAAACATTTTTTCTGTATATAACAAAAAAAAACAGAGAAAGATAGACAGTAAATTTTACTTCAATTAAATCCGACTGCGAGAGAAGTATCTTACAATTTTATTTCTTCGTTGGAAAGGATATTAGCACTGCTCACATTCTTGCAGAACCATTCCAGGAAAGGTTGTGTGCTCGCGTCGTCACAAATTTTGCTTAGGATCTCCGATGTGATCCCCGATGACACATCTGGGTACAGCCCGCGTATCTTGTTATGGAGTATTTTACCGGTAATGCTCATCTTCTGTCTCTACACTTATTCTTCTTATTCTTTTGCTAACTATACTGCAACAGTTCTTCCACACAACTTTTACACAAAATTACGTTTTATATTGTCAATACACTCGTTCATTTTGCGAAACATCTTCGATAGACAAACTTTTTGACAAGTCGGACTAGCCGTTCAACAAGTACTGAATAGTGTTGACGCCTTCCGATAGATGAGGTTGAAATCAATATGGCGTCACCGGCAAATTTAATACGCATGTGCGTAAAAAAAGCTGCGCGATTATATTATAATAGTTTGCAACAGTGCGCGCAAACAACTTGTTTAACAAATAAGATGTACGTTTGTAATTCTTAACAATAGTTAAAATTACATGTGTCTCTTATACTAATTATTCATTCGTATATTTTCATTTGTATATTAACCTAAAGAGCGCAGTATATATTTCATATACAAGTTAAATGCAAATTCTAACCTTAGTGTCTAAACAATTTCACATCTAACACATTATATATTTTATTACAGAAAGAATGAGATTGACATCACGTTGGTTTAATGCTAGGAAGCCGCAAAATGAAAATAAAGTACCATTTAAGGCGGTCTTGCCACTGCAATTAAGGGATCATGTATCTTCAAAGTTTCAAAGTAAAACTTCAGGTATGTACTGTATATTTTAAATAGAGGCAGTTTTATATCATTATTTAATTATTGCTTAATGTTCTAAAATGTATTTGAACAATGTTAAGAAAAATTTGTCTCAATTGTTTTAAAATGTTTTGATTTTTTACCTAGTCAGATATATTTAAAAATTTCTATTCTCTATATCTAATTCTTCTAGATCGCGGATGTTTATACGAGACGACCATGCTTCTAACATGTCTTGACGAAAATGCATATGAAAACAAATTTTGTCTCTCACAACTTAAATCATTGGAAGCATGCTACGAAAGATACAAGGAGAATATAAAGCATGCAAAGACCGAATCGAATGTGCCAGTACCAAACAGTAAGAATTTAAATTATAAACAAGTAACATATCTTTTACGACGATATCCAACAATATAGTGTTTGTCTTATCAATAAACAAAAAAGTTTTAAAAAAAATTTAGATCAAACATTATGGTGTGTGTAATATAAATGCGTATAAAAAGTTCTGTAAATATATAAAATTGTTTTATTATTTATATAGAATCTTTAGTCTAATTATATACAATTGTTAAAAAGTAAACAATATCCCTGATAAAGTTATTTTTTAATTTTCAAAATTATTATTTTTATATGCATTGACGCTCTGATTGTTGGTGACAATTTTCTGTTTACTAGAAACAGTATTTGAACGTTTCAATGCCAATCGCTTTGAATAACCTATAAATACAATAGTTATTTTTAATATATTTTTCATCAGCAGACATAAAATGATTAATACACATAAATACTTACGAACTGGTTCAATATTATTAGAAACAGTTGTAAGTTTTTGTATGATATCCAACTGATGCTCAATTCTTCGTAAAGCTTTATAATTTTCCATTTGTTTATCTCTATAAAAATAATATGTACAAAATAACGTTATGGCACATAGCGTTAAGGCGACTTTTCTGTAGAACCATGTTGTACTTAAAAGTTGTGCCTGTGTAAAACAAAAAAAAGATCCATTGCAGTTTTTTTTTTAAATAAGAATTGGATGTAAAATTTGATCATTCATATTACCTTAACTTCTGGAGATTGATGTACAATACTGTCATAATAATTGACTAATACTCTCTCGGCTACTATGTTCAAACTTAAGATAGTGAAAAGTGCAACTCTCGCATCAACTGTTCTCTTCGAAGAACTAAACAAAGCACAAACAATACAGCTAACAGTATAAAATATGATGGACTGGAACCAAGACACTTCTCCGATAATCCAGCTTTGAAAAGTGCGTATGTAAGAGAAGATTTCGTAAAGCAATTCTTTCTGATCCTTGGCCGATTCTCTGTAATTTAATTAGAAGTTTAAATTGAATTATCAATTGCATCATCTCAATTCTCTCAAATAAAAGTACAGAAATTATTCTCGTAAATTTACTTGAAGTCCGACACCATGTTGCTAACTGTCTCGGACGAAGTCTTTAACACAGTTCCGAGTTCCTTTCCATGATCCAAGAGTTCGTTTTGAATACGCAAACCTTCCTTCTGACTATTCAATATTACACCTTGCATTTCCGATGCTTCTAAAAGTTGATCTTTCATTCGAGAAGATATTTGAAATAATCTAGAAGTGCAGTAAAGATACATGAGAAACTTTATATATAATATAAAGTGTGTGGAGGGGAGTGTTTTATAATATATTATAAAATAACACACATATAGAGTACGTAGAACATTATCTACTCACAATTTTATGGTATTGTCAACTTCAGCCTGCCAAGCTTCATGATGTAGAAAAAAACATATATGAGTAGTATGAGTATAAAATTCATTGTAAACATTAAACGCTCTGTCTGCCATACTACTGATGCATTTTCTGCAAAAAAAAAAAAAGATATTAGACAAATTCCATAATAAAATATAAAATAAATCACAGGATGATCAAGAATAAAGCATAAAAGATAAATTGCTATAAGTAATGTTTGATTTACCGACGCTCATCTTCTGATTCGCTCAGATGACAAGTATAAGTTTTGTGACCAGAATCCTCTAAGAAACAATTTGCCAAGCGCAAAGCGAGGAGAGAATGCTGATGATCATTGAGTTTATCGCAGCTGCTTTCCAGTGATTGGAGCGCAGCATGCCAACATAGACCATGTTGTGGCAACGATGCTTTTTCTATGAAAATGATGATTGGCTTTTTATCAAAGTGTTGTTTTGATTAAGTTTTCTTTTTTTAACTTTTAAGTTTTTTACCCTTTATTAAGGAATATTCCTTTTCTCCTAAATGTTTCAAAATCATGTTGCCATTATCAGCTAATATTATGTCAATGAAAAAAGATAAAAGCCAGATCATCTTGGAATCAAAGACTTTTTCACACATGATCTCAGAATGGGTACATTTGTAGAAGATAAAAACGTATATTGAATTACAGTTTCAATCATTTCTCTATCTGACACATTCCAAGTAAGAGAACACTTGTCAATGTTATTGAGAATCTGTATGATGCACCTACAGAACACATTTGTTTTACAAATTCGATGAAGAGTCACAATTGCACGTTCAAACAAAAAAAAATATAAAATCAAAAGTAGAGAAACTTATTACACGTGGGAAAATAAGATTTTTACTTTGACAATATGCGCACATAGATCTCACTTGTTATTCATATTTATAATTTATATTCGATGATGTGTTTATAATATTTACAAATTATTTAAATACTTTACATTTTGAATGAATTTCGCAATAATAAACGACAAGTATATAATACATTAAATTATGAAAAAATGCCGAATAGACTTAAATTACTATAACAGAAAGCTCCATTGTAGAGCATTCGAAATTTTTCCTCAAGTGTTAACGCACGCGTCTCGGGGTGACGCCAGAATTGTCTGACAGAAGTGCTGACATCTTATGCGCACATTTTGTACTTATATTTAATGTTAAAACGTTATTTTGTCTAAATATTACCAACGATCGATTATATTAAAGTTCAGAAACATATCCATATTTAGACTTATTGTCAGTTGTAATAATCACGGAATTTTATGAAGCTGTCCCATTCTCTTTAATATTTTTTATATATTTTATCAACTATGTACTGCATATATTGTATGTGTGTGTATACAAATCAGCTATATATAATTACAATTAATCTCAATTATATTATCAAGTTTATTATAAGCTTGTGCAATTTTTGCTCCATTTTTATTCAGAACAATTTAATGATATCGCAAGTAACAATATTTATTTTGATTAATTCATTAGAATTATCGCTTTATCGAATCAGATTTTATAATCTACTTAATTATCTCTTCTACAAAGTGAAATAAATCTTTATGTTTGCGATATATCAAATTGATTTCACAAAAAAGAATCATGATGATCTCTTAAGTTCCCACACATCAAAACATCATGGAATAAGACAATCGAATGCGTTTGCGACCGCAGAAGCGACGTCGCGACGCGACATGTGTCGGAGCGCCGCTGGCAAACGGCCAACTTTGCTTGCCATTGAATTTTGTGGGCCGAAAATAAATAAGTGCGGTACGGAGGCAGGCACAGTGACACGGGTTCGATCTCCTCGCTTGCCTCTTAAAGACCGGTTTACCCGAACAAGCGCGGGGACATTTCGGGATCATTGTTCGACCTAGCTGTTCTCCTCGTAACTCGCGCGAAGACACGCCAGCGGCCAAAGACATACCCGCACGAGAGTGCATAAATACTCTGCGCATATATTTCTTATTCTTATTGCACAAAATAGAGATCGGCAAGACGCTGAAAGTGTGTGCGCGAGCGCATATGATTGCCCGGCTGTTTTGCACGCCTATTATGGTCACAACTTTGTTAATCCTATCAAGAGACACGGTGAAAAAAAATTCCGGAAAATATTGTAAAGTTTAGAAAATTTCAAGTATATACACACACGTACAAAGTACATGAAAAATTGTTTTAATGAAATCTGATTTTTTTTATTTGTTTTTAAATGGTTTGTAAAAAGGCTCTTATAAAAAAAGTACGTCTCTTATAATTTGTTTATATTTTTTTAATATATTCAAAATTGACGAAAAACAAGTCGCATAGTTTTCTTGTGATACTATAATTATATTTCTGTTTATGTTTTTAGTCTATATTTATAGACATACATATAAATTGTTCTATATTTTCACTATAATTTCTCTCAATATCTACATTCTAATCAACTTCTTTATTTTTACTATAATCAAATTTTACGCTACGCTATATTATATCGACATAAGTGATCCACTAAATAAACGATTATGCCGCCTTGTCGTTAATTTACGTTGACGCAAAAATTGTTTGACCGGTCGGACTTACTCTCTTGTGACACGTTATTTTCGATATCACTTCGTGTCTACATTATTTTGTTGCTTTTAACGACTTTTTTTATGAAATATTTATTGTGCGACTGGGACCATCTAGCACGGCATATAATCCGTATTTCCTTTCTCTGATTTATCGCGCAATTTTCCGCGATATTTTTTTTCTCGGTACTGACTTGATTCGCTTTCGCTTCCGGCCGATAATTTAACGGGCGCGACAATATCGTCCGCGACTAAAATTATCGATATCCTGCGGCACGGACAAATGATCTCAAGGGCAGACAGCGATCGATCACCCACTACCGAGAGATGAGACGCGTGGCCTTTAAGACGCGAGAAAAAAATATTCAAGAGAAGAGGAGAAGAAGAAAAAGAAGAAGAAGAGGAAAAGGCGATAACCGATCGATCACCTGGCGGTGCGTCGCACAACATTCTGTGTGATGAAGTATAATATATATAATATATACATGCGGGGCGAGAGAAAACAAATCATCCACGCCTAGCCCGCTTGACGTCAACCTCGCCGTCGGGGGATTAAAAATACACCCCCGACCCCCGTACGAGGGTTGTCAATGTCGGATAATTGCAGTTTCGATTTGCCCCACATTTGCATCGACGTCGCGTCTCCGTTATCTGAAAAATGCATAAGGGCGAACTTTACGCGGTCATCCCCATCGACACATATCGGATCACTTCCGAAATCCGCGCACCGATACGTGTTGTCCTCGTTCTATTTATTTCCATTTTGCGATTGATTTAACAATATATCGGTTTGATTTAAACATAAAAATTGCCAAAGAAAGCACAGCTGAAACAATCCCGCGATTTGATTTGAAATATTTTATTCAAATAAAATTTCGGTGAAACATGCGAAAACAAAAGCGCGATTGAACTTTTCTTTCTTTTTGCTGGTGATTCACAGAAAATAATACATTTTCTGATTTTAATTTTATTAATGCTGGCTCGAGATCGCTATTATAATTTATTTTTAAAAAAAGCACCTGCTTTTTCGAATATTTCTCAAGTAAAATAACATATCGCTCGACGCGGTTTTCAAATGCGACAATTTATCATCATATCTGTCACACATTATCTGCAATCTTATTAACGACGATGAACGTTGGAAATTATACCAATAAGATATTATACGTCATCAATAGATTCGGAACGGTAAATTGATCCTTCTTCACCTCCGGCATCTATCGCATCTTTGTGTTCTGCGAAGATGCATCTTTCATTATTCACGAGCGGATCGAATAAACGCTTCTTGCCGTTTAATCGAAGTTGAATTATGCAGAAAAATGTGTGTCTGGTTTATTCGTTTCTCTGTATATGCCTACGAAAATAGAGCCTGATATCAGGTGCCGGTGATGAATGGGACGTTCAGAAGCAATGCTGCGCGCTGTGTATGTACACGGAATAATACGAAGCGGATGATGATGATATTGTGATTAATTGACCCCTAGACCCTTTGCAGCAAATCGGGTCATTCGCGGCGATATCGGTACTCTGAGCGTGGCATTAATTCCTCAGATACGATCCTGAAAGAGAATAACAGAGCTTCTTCGACCGTATAAAATCTGAATACGATTGATTTCCTTTGCTTTTTCGATTGCGACGAGAAAAAAATGTTAAATAATAAACAACTCCGAAAAAGAGATATAAGAACGCGAGTGTGTGTAATTATCGTATTGAAAAACATATTCCTACTAAAATATTTTTCTCTGAAAATATTGAATATAAATATAAAAACAAAGAGGGGGGGGGTTCTCTCATATACGATATTTTATATTAAAGCGATATTTTATTTAGACAGTAATAAATGTAAACACAAAAAGGGTGGGATGTTTTATTATAATATTTTATCAGAGAGCGATTGTGTGTGCGAGACGTATGTAATACATCAAAATAATCTCGAGAAAGTAATCTTAAATCTTGTAATTAACGATTCGAGTGGGTGGTGTAATCTTGGGATTATGATTAATGTGGGGACAGCTTACCAAGCTGATTTTGTTAAATGATATTTGGAAAATAAACACGCATCTGAAAATAGTGCAATATTGACGCAAATCAAGACTATTATATCGAGTCAATCGAGCCCAGCGCGTTATATTAATAGACAATAATGATACGCAGAATTAACTGGAATGTCGTAACACACACTAGTGGGGGCTATTGATCGCGTCACGTTGAGAAAAACCAGCACCTAGCTTATAATTATCTGTAACGTAGGATGCGCCGGTCCTTTCGATAACAAGGACAATCGTATTTATAAACTCCGCACGAGTGATATCGTTTCTTATTTCTCATAAATTTTTAAAAGTTGTTTTTTCCAACGCTATTAAAAACACTTCATTCGGAAGTGAATTGAATTTTGCTTTTTTATCAAGCATTTTTGTAAAAAAAAAAAAATTGCTCATTTAATTTATCTCTTAGTATTTGATTTTTATTTTCTATTAAAAACGAGTCTTTTGTTTAGTGTGCATGTAGGTATTTATATATAGTTAGTGTATGTATGTATATATATATGTATGTATGTATATATTTATACCTTCTATTTTTATATATATCTTCTTTTCTCAGAAAATATGAAATCCAAATATATTCAAAGAAGCGGTGTTATAAGACGTGTTACGATAATTAATTCACAATACAAATACCATAATGACAGCAAGATAAGCGCTGTATCAAATGGTAGTTGTATATTATTGTATATATATAATAGATACATATGTCCATACACACACACGTATTGTATATACATATGTGACGTAATCAAAATCGACGGCTTTGCGCAACGTCCTGTTTTCGCTGTAATCAATAAATAAACACGATAGTACATGCACACGACCGGTTGTCCGATATGCATCAGTTAAGCATATTTAATGGCACTCTCTCGTTTGTGTGACGGAAATAGCGCGCGCGCGCGCGCGCGAGTAATTGCCTTAAAAATTTCCCGCATTAAAGCTTCATGTACGAACGCTCCCGAATGTGCACGCTCATTCTCATCAATTCAATTCGCCTTTCACCTAAAAATCATCGCGAAATCAGAATGCAACGCAAGAGATGAACACACGAGGGTGAGATATATCAGTATCACGAAATTATTTTCCGCGCCATAAAAAAAAAAAAAAAAAAAAATTCCAACCACGCGCTCCAATAAAAAAAAATAATTGGACGAATCAAATATTCATCGAATAATAATGGAAGAGGGCAATATTCCGGACGTCGGCTGCCGATATTGCCGTAAAATGCAATATTTCACTTCGTCGGGAATCAAAGTCGATCTGATACAATTCAGCGTCCGTCTCTAGCGCGAGAAAAATCGCTCACGCATGTATATCGTTGTTCATAATTATTATTCGGTGTGTGTGTGTGTGTGTGTACACACTCGAGCGGGCGAGTAAAACGGTATTAACTATCGGGTATTTTCATTTTAGTTCACTTTGAGACAAAAGCCTTGAACGTTATAGGATTCGAATGACGAATGTCAAGGGGATTATATATATATTGGAACAGCAACTATCTCTCTCCGTTTATTCGCACTTAACGACGAACGCACAATAACGTCGCCAAAGGTCGCTTTCGATTTCTTTTCTCCGTTCTTTACACTCGCGGCATAGATCGCGCGTTCACGTTTTCCTTCTTCTAAGACCGCGCGAGAGAAATAAATTCTCCCGCGCGCGAGCTCTTTACGATCGCCATCGATTGTCAGATGGAAATTTCCGCCGATGACGTACGCTTCGAATTTAATACTTCTGGCACCGGATTCGCCAGGGGGTTCTCTCATATCTCAAGATGTCGTCTATGCGACAACTTTATGCGCGCTCGCTGATTATTTAGTGACGCGAATGTCAGACGCACCTGGCGAAAGAACACATCGTGTGTGCGCGCAATTTGGAGGAGAGAAAACCGTGATTAATAGTCTCATTCGCGTACATGTGTTCCGTCGGCTTATTTTTCATTCGATTCTCTTCTCGCATGGTGCAATTCCGTGTTGCAACGCGTTACTTTTCGAAACATGCATCTCGACGCGAACAAATCAATAAAGGAAAACTGAGACAGAAGAACAATCGAGTTTCGTATAAAAAGAGTCGATTTCATTTCAAGAGATATTGACCCGAAAAATTTGTTATCGAGGTGAGTCCGTAACTCGCAAGATCTATACTCTGGTGGATAGAACCACTATACGTACTTCGGAACGGATCTCGTCAAGTATGTGCTCTTATCCTCGTTCTTTTGGCGAAACCCTCTCAATTGTATTTTTTTTTCTCTATGAAAATGTGTGAAGAGATCTAGGTCGATTCTACGTTTGATACTTTCCTGTCTCTTTTCACGAGGAACAATGTCTTTCAATTTCTGCGGAAATCTCCGCGCCATTTTATTCTCCAGGCCGAAAACGCGCTACTCTGACACCATTTAAGTGCCGAAAAATGAGGATGGTTATATAAAGGGATATATAAAACACACACACACAGCAGAGCTATTTTAACTGTCGTAAGCAGCGTTTATTTCGTTTCTTAATCAAAAGTCGGAGCAGTTTCTTAAAAAATCATAGTCGCGCTTTTGACTCGTGGCGAGAACGCGTTTTACAATCGTATAATGATTTGCGACGGAGAGAGGGTTGAGACGCGGAAAGGATAATGATGGGACGAGTATAGTGCATCTTTACACGTATAGGGATGAACTCTCTCGAATCGCCCGTATATATTTCGTTTGTTATATCTTGTATTATCTCGCGGTGTGTATTTTGTTTTTCTTCTTTTTTTTTTTTTTTTTGCCGCGCGAGAAGAAAGACGCACAACGAGACGTAGCTTGTCCCTTCGTCCATCGAAAAAAATTCGCTAAAGAGAGAGTAACGAGTGAAGGATTGTAGCGAGGGGAGGAAGGAACACAACGAGCGCGATTCGTTTATTAATGCGGTAATTATCCACACATACACACACACACACACACACACACACACACACACACACGTATGGATTTATATTTATAATATTTTATATTTATATAGTGATGTATGTACGAGTAAGAGATCAAACTTTGCATTGTCGCTTAAATAAAATCAGAAGCCGTTACGTTTAATAACCTAAGAACTTAGCATAAACTTATATTAAATTGGAGCAAACAGAATTTGTTTGTGTGTGTTAAATGTATGTGTGTGAGTGTTCGGTGTGGTGGTGCGCATCTTTTCGGCGATATTAAAATTTGTGAAATAATTAGCCGCTGCGAACCATCCGCGGAAAACTCGTATAAATTACGCAAATGCGGCAGTTCGTTCACGTTGGAATATTGAAGAGAACTCGCTGTACAAACCCGAGGCGGGTCTAATAATTTACGAAGTTTATTTAAAATGTGGAACCATATCTCGTTAGAAATGCACTTTTACAAAGTTTACTTTTACAAACTTCTTTTCAAGTTTACATTCTCTGTAAATTTTTTAATTGTGCACGTTCGCTATGTGTGTGGATGTGTGTGTGTGTGCAACTGAAAAGAAGTAACAACCCTTTGACGTAGAACATCATCGTTACGTGAGCACGATTAAAAAAAAAAAAAAAAAAATATTGACACAAATATATACGCAAAATGCATTGTGCGTAAATGCAAAAGAGGGCAGTAATACGGCATGAAATCAAGAGAAAACTGTTCCATCGATTACAGTTTTCACAAAGTTTAAATATCTCGGCACGGAAAAATGCGAAGAAAATTAAATTATTAATTTATTCATCTAGCGCAAGTTATTTCTTGCAAATACCAAAGAAAACCGAGCTTTGTGCGTAGCTAGTTGTAATATTAAAAAAAAAAGTGCAATTTCTGATATTAAATCTTCAGACACTGAGATGTTGTAAGAAAAAGATCACTAAAATTACAAATTATAATGAATTACACAATCTGAATTGCGATGAAATTAAATTGATCAGCTTACTTAGACGAAGTTTTCCCGAAAACTATTCGGATGCGTATCGCAGCGGCGAAAATATGCAACGCATATACATTAATCACGCACACAACCTAAATTACATATATAGGAAAATTCTTGCGATCCAAGAAACAATCGCAAATGATACAGCTCGTGTTTCGAAAGCGTTAATGACCAGTGCATCGCGAATTTTACTCGTTAAAGGAATCGTGTGGCAGCGTTCTTTCGAATTTCATTTTTCTTTCGCAAGAGAAAGCTTGTTATCCGCTTACAAAAAGTTATCATTGCACAATTAAGCCAGGGTTGCACTCGCATTAACAGGACACAATGTCAATCGTGTTATATATGTACGTGTAATGCTAAATCGCGTTTTTCGTTTGCGAAATCGTCGAGATAAAACCTTCATTCTCTTAATGGAGATTAAAAAAGACAATCGCAAACACAGTCGGCTGTAGGAACAAACAAAGCAGGCGTGGTTCGCGTATAATTGAGATTGCCCCGAGCTTATCTGGGATTGCAATCCTGACGGGAGTCGAACGCGCGTATATTAGCTCTTTCACGCACCCTGCATTTTATCGATCGATTTTGCAATTTTTATATAACGACGTGGGCGTAGAGATAACAACAACGTCGATGTCATTCAGTCGTGGATGTACGGGAACGCGCAAAAACAAAAACACGGGACGATAGTTTCTGCGAGCGTATACTGTGCGTACGTAAAACGAAAGTACGTGACATCTTCGCGAAGTCCACTTTTCGGAATTTCGAAAAAAAGCAAATAATTAAAAACAAAAAATAAAAAAGAAATCTTAATCGTTTGATCGTCGTTAACGATCGATTTAAAACTGATAATTCAATTAAGTAATTCAAAATTTAATACTCTCTCATCCGATTTCCTAATTGATATGTGAAAATCGATCTCTTCGAGGCGCGTTTCTCGTTACTAGGTTGCCGCAGCAAATCACAAAGTAATCAAATACGTTAAAGAGATAAATGCTCGAACGTTGAAACGATATCTGCGATTCCTCGTGTTACCTACTTACGGATTTAACAGTGTACAAATCTCGGATCACACAATCTGCGTTATCGCCGCGCGATGTGACGCGAGATTCGCAACTACGTTATACAATTATCACAATGTTTTCCGCCGCGAGCGCAATAAAGATAAATTGCTACGCACTATTCGCGCTCGGCGCTTTTCCATGAGAATACACAGAGAGTGTTCCTGCTTTAACCGCGATTATGCATTTCGATTATGCGCAGAATTCATGTTAGGAACAAAGCGCGGAGCGACGTTAAACACACTGTAAAATCGTGCCGCGAACTTGTTCCGCGATGCAGCGGTGAAAAGCTGTTGACGCGCGAGCGCGACGACAAACGAATGTAAAAACTGCGTGCTTTGTGTGTGTCTAGTGTCGGTGTATGTGTGTGTATCGCTAAGTTTATTCTCGCAGGCACGTACATACGTAAATACACTCTCCGAGAGCTAGGAAACGGGGGTTCAACGCAAAACCCATTTTGGTTACGGTAAAAACTTGCCAGTCACCAATAAGATACACAGTGACCGAGGAACAACGGTGTGAATTGTGCTCTTTTCGTTGGATACGAAACAAAAGACACCGCCGGAGAACCGGCCGCACCGACGACGACGACAACGACGCGACGGCTAATTTCCTTCTCTGCAGCTTAACTCAGTTTTCTCTGTCTCTTTCTCTCTAATTATGTTGCTCTCTATAGATATTACAAGGATCTACAAAAGGGACAGTCGACCTTAGACTGTATAACAGCCACTTGAAAGCTTTGCTCGAGTACAACAACTTCGCTTAAGTACGAAAAAAAAAGTATCGATAATAAAACAAAAGTTTCCGCGCGCAAACTCGCCATCAATGAGAGGTTTTCTGAAACAATCTTGTCGTCGAGAGAATTGCCCGTTCGCGAGCAAAATACATGCGGTTAAAAAGTCTCGATCGAACAATCTGTCGGTGCAACCGAGTCTTATAGATCTCTTTTATGCGCGCGATTTTTGCCGTTTGTTATTACAATACGATGAATTCGTATAAAAAAAACCAAACAAGTAAATAATTTATAAAGTAAAACACGTCTATGTATTTGATTATGACTCAAGTTAAAAAATTGTATTTTTACGTTAGATGTTTATGTGACATTTATCGTATTGCGATAGGCGCAAATCGATCGCACAAACGAAAGGTCCTGCGATTGATTGGTCGTTGCCTTCGGCGTGAAGGGTCGCGATGAGGAAATAAATATACGCAACGAGAGAAACACGTTGTCCTGGTCGCTAAAAACCTAGCAGTTATTAAATCTACTAACTAACCGACTTTCGTTCTCCGTTTGTTTTATTTTCTTCTTATCGACTATATAGTAATTATTACGTTGTCTAATTGTAAGAGTTGTCGGTTTCGTCGGGCAACACCAGTCGCGATTCGTCCGATTCTCTCTTGTGTGTAATTACGCGCATGGTTTTGAGAATTTTTTTTGAGTTGTGGAATAAAAGAATGAAAAAAAAAAAAAAAAAAAATTCAAGTGGGACGCGAAAAATCGACCGAATCGAGGCTGGAGCTGTTTACGGATCCCTAAATTTCCGGTTATCTATACGACTTAATGCGGTGGCCTGATTCGCTTAACAAGTGCCTCCGATCTGCGTCATCGTTCGTTGCACGCCACACACGTGTCGCGGTTGTTGCGTGATTGTTGTCGCAGACAATCGCAGACATTCTCGTTCGAACTTTGACAAATGTTCGTTTGTTCAATTGTATTTTTTTTTTTTTTTTTTTACGACTAGTACGGCGATCGGCTCGCGCGTGAGAAATACGCTCGTCGATCCCAAAAAAGTTTGTTTGAGCGTGACGCACGCGTGAAAATCTCCAGTCCGAAAATTTCACCGAACTCGCAGGATCGGTTAACGACTCGCGATCGTCGACTAATCACCGACCGATCAGACGACACGCTCGCGCGCGCAACCGTCCGTTTCGCGGCAGCAATTTTCCACGCAATTTCTTCCGGTACGACCCAGCCTGCAGATGATATCCATCGGATCTTTACCGGTTATTAGAGAATTACCGGTCGCGCATTACTGAATAATATGGCGTTTCTTGGATGTAAGGTGACTATACTCCGCGCGAGTATAAGCAATAGTTTATTAGGCGAGACACACACTCTGAATGTTTGCAACTAAACTCGGCAATTTCGCGTAAGTGAATATAAATTATGCGTACATTAAAACTCGCACTGTACGCGTAAAGTCGTACACACACAAACTCGCCGTTCGTTATTCCACGCGAAATTCATCTTTGATGTTACAAAAGAAGCGAATCGAGGTGAGATCTGTACGTATAAATTAAAACACGTAAAAACATCGAGACTAATCATTTGCAATATGAAAGTAGATAAAATTCCACAAACAGCAACGTTAATAAATATAATCCTTTTAGTCGCGCAAAAAACGAGGATTATCTTTTTATTTGAAGGATGCGAATATAATACAATTTCGCGCGTTGTCGTATATACACGGTATGTAATTCTTCCGTTGTTCTTTACGACGTTCTTTACGATGCGCATCTTCGCGCGGTTTCGCGTTGCAAAACAGAAAAGTTTTTCGTGAAACACGAGACGAAAAACTTCGGAAACACGAGAACCCAAGGGGGTGAAGAAGTCGCCGGAGATTTTCACGCGACGTCGCACGCAATCGGGAGGGCCCTCTCGCTTCTTCGGGGCTGAAAGTGCAACACTTGACGAGGTGCTGATGATGTGATCGAGGAGGGCCCGGGGGAGGGAATATGACATGTGAAGGTGAAACGAAGCGAGAGGGTCGCGCTCAACGAACTCCGAGGCACCTGTTTCGCACCACTTTACGCACAATACATGTACACGATCTATGCTAAACGCGTGTCTCTCCGTAACGATTAATTTTTTTTACGAAAAGACTTAACTATCATACAAATCGCTTATTACGCAATTATAGTACATATACATTGTTAAGTTAAAAACGTAATACAGTCTCTCGTCGTTTTTATCCCGTAGTCGCTCTCTCTCTCTCTCTCTCTCTTCTTTTTCTATCTCTCTTTTATCCTCGTTATCGCGCCTCGATCTTTCGCCGATTTTTCCGCGCTTATTATACATATCACTCCGAAATAGTCCCGCATTCTCGCTTTCGCAGGATAATCATTTAAAATAGTCGCACATAAATCGATTCAAGAACACACGCACAATATGACAGATCGTCTCAGATTGGATTCCTCGTCCAATTATGAAGTCGATTTTTTTCTTTAATTTTTCTTTACGCATTACATAAGTAGCTCGCGCTTGTTTCTCTCGCTTCGCGTTGTCTCGGTGCGTCCGTGCCGATTTCCCGCTTCAAAAGCACATGTTTCACGCCCTGTTTGTAACTGTGGTTAAAAGTTTGCCGCGCAATGATCATCTGTCTCTCTGAATCGAAATCGTCGATTGTTGTGTGTGACGATGATTCCCTATAGATCGCATCAAGAGAACCGGATACGCCGCGCGCACAATATAACGTTCGATATATATATATACACATCAAAATTGCATCTGTTTTATGCACGCGATTTTATGTTTCGTTAAACATTCGTGCAACTGATAATTTTGAACGATGCGAATGACGCTAGAGAGAGAGAATGCAATTTCGAGCAGTTAAATTGCATTAATCGGCGTATTTCTCATTTTGAAAATTGGTAGAATTCGGATTACAGTAGAAATAAAAAAAGTAAATTTATGGAAAAATTGCGAATACTCGAAATATCGAAAATCCTCAAAAAACATCGAAACTAAACGTTGAAAAATAAAAGAGATGAAACTGCAACTTTTGCGCGAAAATGTGAGAATGAAAAATATTATTCCGATATTGTTCTCTTATTATATTACAAAATATTTGTACAAAAAAGTATTCGTGAACATGCAGTTTCTAGGTAATTGAAGATACATATATCTATTTTGTTTCTCGACCTTAACTTTGAAGCTCTCATGTGTATTAGAAGCTTAGAGCTGTCACTTGTATTGACGTCAGGACGCGTTGCACGAACGGCGAGAAAAAGCCGAAGAGCAGAAAGACGAAAGAAGAAAAAGAGGAAAGACCGCGATGATAATTTATTATTATTCGTGCATTTTTCAATAAATGAAGTTTATGCAATCTTCCTCAAGATCAGCCGGCGACACGCAAGAAACTTTACTCTGTCGCGAAGTTACACAGCCGACAACCGAAGTATGAAAACGCGAATCACATAGAAACCACAGCAAGAGGGAAATGAACTAAGTTGACGTGACAATCGGATCGTAAATGAAAATTAACGCGTCAAGTGCCGTGTTACAAGTTACAATCGCGAACTTCATGGATAATATTTACATTATTATATGGAGTATTTTGACTTAAAATATTTAATAATACTTTAGAGAAAATACCAATATATCTCTGACTGATAT